>JARFJB010001916.1:322500-500000 GCA_036346205.1 Vesta saturnalis | reverse complement strand
GTTCGTGAGTGAGTGCGTGCGTGAGTGTGAGCGTGCGTGCGTACGTGTGCGCGTACGGGCGTTCGTGTGTGTGTGTATGTGCGAGCGTCTGCGTTTGCGTGCGTGTGTGCTCGTGCGAGTGCTTTGCGTGCGTGCGTTTGAGTGCGTGTGCGTGCGTGCGTGTGTGTGCACGTGTGCTCGCGCATGTGTGCCTTTTGTGCGCGTGCAAGCGCGTGCGAGCGCGCATGGGTGTGTGTGTGTGCGTGTGCGTTTGCTTGCGTAAGTACAAAATAACTGATATATTATAATTTCCGAAATTCGATCTATTTTTTATTTATAATATATCATATAATAAGAAAATATGATCGAAATATTATATCATCATTACAAAGTAAATGATAAATGTCTATGTGCAATATGGAAAGTGCCACATAAACGTTTCACTTCTCATGAAACTCCATAAATAGTAACTAAAATAGAGTGACTTTGACTGTCTAGAGATCCAATATAGCTGCATTCGTGTGACACAAGTTGGCCAACATTGTCACACTAGGTTTTTCTCAAGACTAAATGACTCATGGTACCTAAGACTCATGGCCCGCACGCACACCTGTTCCCTCCCATATGCATCCACCTATTGCAAGTAGGTTTCTACCAATTTCTAAACAGGAGGTAAAACATTTTCGTCTTAATACATCTTCCGGTATTACCGGAAATGGCTCTCCACTTTATTAGTTTGAACGGAAAGTTCTAGTTTTGATTGAATTTTTTTTAATTTGCGACAAATTATGCTTGTGTTTGTGTTTTGTGTTTGTGTTTTTGTTTGTGTTTGTTTTTGTTTTTGTGTTTGTGTTTGTGTTTGTGTTTGTGTTTGTGTTTGTGTTTGTGTTTGTGTTTGTGTTTGTGTTTGTGTTTGTGTTTGTGTTTGTGTTTGTGTTTGTGTTTGTGTTTGTGTTTGTGTTTGTGTTTGTTTTGTGTTTGTGTTTGTTTTTTGTTTGTGTTTGTGTTTTTGTTTTTGTTTTGTTTTGTTTGTGTTTGTGTTTTGTTTGTTTTGTTTTGTGTTTGTGTTTGTGTTTGTTTTGTGTTTGTTTTTGTTTTGTTTTGTTTGTGTTTTGTGTTTGTGTTTTGTGTTTGTGTTTGTGTTTGTGTTTGTGTTCGTGTTCGTGTTCGTGTTCGTGTTCGTGTTCGTGTTCGTGTTCGTGTTCGTGTTCGTGTTCGTGTTCGTGTTCGTGTTCGTGTTCGTGTTCGTGTTCGTGTTCGTGTTCGTGTTCGTGTTCGTGTTCGTGTTCGTGTTCGTGTTTGGTGTGTGTGTGTGTGTGTGTGTTTGTGTTTGTGTTTCTGTTTGTGTTTGTGTTTGTTTGCATTTGTGTTTGTGTCTGTGCCTGTGTCTGTGTTTGTGTTTGTATTTGTCAGGTTTCTCATAAACAGGAGCTACAGCTTAAGAAACCTTTCAAAAGTTCCCTAGAAGCAATGCAGGGAGCGCAGAAGGTGGTCCAAAGTTCTTCATCTAGAAAATATTATAACAACAATTATTAAATGGCGTCAAATTGTAACATTAATAAAGAAAAGCGATGATGTAATAAACAATTTGTAATTGATCGAATAATTTTAATTAATATAAAAAATTACCAAATAACAATCGCTACTGCCGTCGGCTCATCGGTAAATTGAGATAGGGAGAGTTCTAATTTAGAGTTTAATTAACATACCTGAAATATTGCCTGCTTCTCATAAGCTTAATTATTTTCACTTATACTTAATTCATAAAAAAATGTTCTCTAAAAATTATGAAAAAATGATAAAATCTCGAGCGCCATGTTGTCTTATATATATATATATATATATATATATATATATATATATATATATATATATATATATATATATAGGAACAACAAAACCTAGTTAAGGAATAATAATAAACAATTTATCAAAATGAAAATAAAATAACATGATATACTTAAGTTTATTTAAGATCTGATTGAAAAGGTTAAAAATCAGAAGTCTTATACTATTCTAAAATTATATAAAAACATTACCTTTGAACGTTTGGTACATAAACTGTAACTGGTAACTATGAAGCAGAATGGTGAACTTGGTGAGGTCAATGTCTTACTTATTTCGCTTTATATATTGTGTCCATAACTTTATTGAATTTCTATGAAGTTTAATTCGCCAAATTTATTTATAAAAGTATGTAGAACTTGCGTTGTAAAGTGTAATTCAAGTAAAAATTGCCATTTAAATTAGAAAATAGAATAGTAAATTACTGACTTATACGTGCCATTAAAAATAATTATTATAAAAATTCCATATAAAAGTATGCATTAAAAAAAAATATGAGTAAAATAATTGCAAACTAAATGCAAAATAAGTAATTAAAAGTAAAAAAAATAAAAGTGGGTACTTAAAAGTGAGTACTTAAAAGTGAGTACTTAAAAGGTGCCTAAAAAAAAGCAAAGGCTTTAGTTTTAAATATAATGAATTGGAAAATAACTTACCATCAATGATGGCACTAAATATAAAAAATTAGGTAAAAATCATGCTTACTGCTGTAACATTCAGCATTAAGTGAATTAAAAAAAAAGCTTTCAGAATAACTCAAGTGTATTCCCCCTAAAGGTCTTCACGCGTTGCGCGGATACCATAATATAAATCCAATTTTTTAAGAAAGGGAACTATAACTATTTATGTAATATTACACCCAAAAGATTTGTTCTAGGAAATGCCAATTAAATTGCCATTCTCAATTCTACATATTAATAATTAAAAACTTTTCTAATATTACGCCAAATAAATGAACGATTCTTAAATTAATGTACTTTTTAATACAACCACAAAAAAAGGTTGTTACAATATGAAAACATAATTTATTTAAATAACAATCAGCTTTTTTTCTATTCGCCAGTGCAATCAGTGCTAAAAATTAGGGCACTTTATGTTTAGATCACAATATGTGACATGAACGGTTTTCGCGAAAACGAAAAAATATAATTTTCGTGGTTATTTCGTTAATGTGAAATTATCAATTGGCGTTAGTCTGAAGGAACGACCATAAAACAAAAGCTATCGAGTCAACTGACGTTTGGGCGCGAGAAAGAATGTGGGAAACCTTATCGGTATGAAGACAGCAGGCAATGGATAGCAGACGATTTTAACGGAAACAGTCGAACATCCAGGTCCGTAGTAGGTAAATTTTTTAGAATTATTATGTGCTAGCAGATACTTTCCTTGCAGCTACACACACTGTATTTGTAATGGTATTCCTTGTCTTGGGAAATACGATACAAGCACCCCTTAGAAGCGCAAATTAAAATGTACTACTAGAAGAGAATTCCACTCGTCTTCTTTTGAAAACTCATAAAAAATAGAGTTCGCAAACTGTCAGTTTGTGCTTTTAGTGTAATGTCTAGCAACACAACACAAGGATCCCATATTAGTGACATCGATTTACAAAGGGGCTGAGGTGGATAAATTCCACCCCATTTTCTTTAAAAATTTATGTAATGTACAATTCCGACCCTGTCACTTAGTTCTTTTAGTATAATAACACAATGCAAGCATCCTTTTTTAATTGCATCGATTTGCAAAGAGGAGGTGGTCTTAAATTCCCCTCATTTCCGTTAAAAATTCATAAGAAATACAGTTGTTATCCTGTCACTTTGTGCTTTTAGACTAACGTCCACTACCACGATATAAACATGAGCTTTTAGTAATATCGATTTGCAAAGGGGTTGAGAGTGTTAAATTCCACCCCATTTCCTTTAAAAGTTCATAAAACGTAGTTTTCATCCTGTCACTTTGTGCTTTTAGAATAATGTCTACCAACTCAATATAAGCATACCTTTTTAGTAGCATTGATTTGCAAAGGGGTTGAGGGTGTTAAATCTCACCCTATTTTTATTAAAAGTTCATGAAATGTACAGTTTTGATCCTGTTCTTTTTGCTTTTATTAATGTCTACCAACACCAATACAAGCATCCTATACTAGTGGTATCGATTTTCAGAGAGACTAAGGTGGATAAATTCCACTTCCTTTTTCTTTAAAAATTGATATTATGCACAATTCTGATCCTGTCACTATGTGCTTTTGGAATAATGTGTTATAACACAATACACGTATCCATTTTTAGTAGCATCGATTTGCAATAGGTTGAGCGTGTTAAATTCCACCCCAATTCCTTTAAAAATTCATAAAATGTACAGTTCTGATCCTGTCACTGTGTGCTTTTAGAATAATGACCACTAACACAATACAAGCATCCCTTTGTAGTAGTGTCGATTTTCAAAGGGGTTGAGGGTGTTAAATTCCATCCCATGTCCTATAAAAATTCATAAAAGAATACAGTTCTCATCCTGTCACTTTGTACTTTTAGACTAACGTCCACTAACACAATATAAGCATGCCATTTTAGTAGCATCGATTTGCAAACCGGTGAAGGCTGTAAAATTGCACCCTATTTTCGTTAAAAATTCATAAAATATACAGTTTTGATCCTGTCACTTTGTGCTTTTAGTATAAAGTCTACCAATACAACCCAAGCATCCCATATTAGTGACATCGAGGGGCTGACGTGGATAAATTCCACCCCATTTCCTTTAAAAATTTATAAAATGTACAGTTATGATCCTGTCACTGTGTACTTTTAGAATAATGTCTACTAACACAATACACGCATTCCGTTTTAGTAGTATCGATTTGCAAAGGGGTTGAGGGTTTTAAATTCTACCCCATTTCCTTTAAAAATTAATAAAATGTACAGTTCTGATCCTGTCACTGTGTGCTTTTAGAATAATGTCTACTATCACAATACAAGCATCCGTTTTTAGTAGAATCGATTTGCAAATGGGCTGAGGTGTTAAACTCCACCCCATTTCCTTTAAAAATATCAGTTTTTAAATTAAGCCAATAAAATTTAGGTACATATCTCTCACTTTTTCAAAAAAAAAATTTCAAATTTAGATAAAGCATTGTAGTACACGTAGATGGGGAAATGTGGAATTTTGATCAACTAAGAAATGTACTTTTACATAACGATTCTATACTGATTAAAAGATTATTTAAGCCAATAAAATTTAGGTACATATATCTCAATTTTTGCAGAAAATATTCAAACTTCGGCAGATTTCTCACTTTTGAGTGTAGTACATGTAGGATTGGAAATGTGTAAGTTTGGTCAACTTGGCCTACAAAATTAAAAATTAACTTTAGATAACAGTTATCTATATCAGAATGACGTTTAAGACTTCATGTCAGATTAATAGACATAAATACATGTTAACTTAAAAAAATTCCACAGCCCGCTTCTATAAGATATCAATAGTACAGTTTAACCATAATCATTCATATTTAATTAATTTATAAATTACCTTGCGTTTTATTAGGAAACTTTATAAAGAAAAGTTATGTAAAATTAAATTTTCTTTGGAAAATATGTCTACACCTTTCGTATAAAATTAATCGTTGTTCAGACATTGATGAAATACTTAAATTCTACCTTAGGAATTGTTTTTCTCGAACTTACGCGTCGTTTTAAAAAAATGCATAGAACATAATAATTAATCGATATGTCTAAGGCCTATATCTAGAAATTTTTATAAATTTGAAATATGCAGCTGTTTTAGAAATATTTGATAAAAGCCAGAAACCCTCCTCTCCACTGGATTTTTCCCAATATACGGGAAAAAGGCAAGATTTTAGCACTTGCTCTTTCTATCCCTCCGCTTTGCGTCGGGGTAGAACCCACAGCTCGCACTAAAATGTACTTTTTTTCCTTGTATAAAAATAACTATGTTTCTTTCGGATACCTTTACAAAAATGGATATTTTGGATTTGTGGGAAAATGGAACAAAAGATGTCGTTGATTCACGACAACAAAATAATTGGAAGTAAATATTTTTCTATTGGATGTGGCGCAAAGATGCTCTACAATGGATTATAGTATAAAGGCAAGGTGATCGGTATGGAAGAATTAGCAGACGAAGAGAACCACTTAGAAGACTTTTCTACGGATTCTGAGGACATTCCATTAAGCAAAGTAAAAGAAAATAATCAAATACGGGACAAAATGGTGTCGCAATATATGCTGTTGAGGACAAAGAAATTGATTTGACTACTGATGACAATCTTCCATTAACCAAAGTAATAGAGAAGCGAAATACTGGACAGGATATTGACGCAGAATGTAGTTCTTCGTGTTCAGAAGACATTCCTTTAGCTAGATGTATTAACCCCATCCCTGTTGAAGTTCTAAGAGACCGGGCAAATTCGTTTGTCTCATTATCGATAACTAACAATGAAACTGATCCTACTGCGGATCAGATTTTAGTTTTGAAGACCAAGTTGACCAAATTTACACATTTCCAATCCTACATGTACTGCACTCAATAGCGAGAAATTTGATTAAGTTTGAAATGATTTTCTGAAGAGATGAGACATACGTACCCATATTTTGTTAAAAAGTATGTATTAACTGATTATTTTTTTAAGCAAATAAAATTTGGTATTTTTTCAGAAAAAAAATGTCAAATTTAGGCAACTTTCTGGCTACTTTGTTTGAAGTTTGAAATATTTTTCTGTAAAAATGAAAAAATGTACCCAAATTTTAATAGCTTAAATCATCACTTAATAAGTGTGGAATCGTTGTATAACAATACTTTGTTTAATTTTGAGGGACAAGTTTGTCAAAATTGTACATTTCGTCCTCTAACCTACTAATGTGTATAGACACATCAATTTAATTTAATTTCACTTACTGCTTTTGGTAAAGAAAGAACTATATGTGTTATTTGCTTATGTGAAAGTTTAAATTCAATAAATGTGTCCATGTTAGCCATATTCATGAAATCGTACTTTTGCAAATTTATTGCGGGAATGTTATTGCTAACTTCACACAGGTTTGGTAGTACCTTTAATTTAATGCATTTAATGAACTTTTTCTTAAGTTTCACATGTTATAAAATTCTATGGTTTAAGGTTTAACAAAATACCTACCACTGAGAAAATGTTCTATTCTAGAAACAAACGTTATGGTTATAGTTACACAGCACATTTTTCTGTTAGTGTTGGATTAAAGTTTGAGTCTATACAGGACAGTGTGTTTGTATATATATATATATATATATATATATATATATATATATATATATATATATATATATATATATATATATATATATATATAAGAAGGTTTTGTATATTTCAGTATGTATCCTGAAAATTTGGGTGCTGAAAGATATTTGGGAATATCTGTAATAGTGAATTACATTCTACAAAAAATTAGAAATTTTACCTGCCTTTGTACAAAGCTCGCGGCTAGGTCACGGTCGCAATAGAAGGGTGGTTCGCAAATTTATGATAATAAAAATGAAAAAAGACGAAAACTTCTTATAAACAATCATTTGGGCGGGTGAAACGAAATTTGACAAGAATTGTATATTTAACCGCTGTAATTCCTATTATTGGAGAGAATCATAAATTTCCTGCAAGGTAATTTCAGGGTTACTCTAGTTCAATACTTTTGCTGCAATTAAGTATGACGGTGTGCTAACGTTACATTTTTATGACTAAAATTTGAATAATAAGCTTATCAGAAATTGTAGGTTAAGATATGTTTTACTTTCTTATTTATTTCATATGTAAGGTATGTCGAACTATTAGAAACTTTGGGAAATTTAAGCAAATTCAGCTCCACCTCAGAATTTGGCTTAATTAAAAGGTAGGGGAGTTTGAATCCATATCCGATATAAGTGGAAGTGCGTCTACTGTGGAAAACGAATTGTTTTGTTTTTGTAATACAGAAAGTTACTTTATTTGCCAAGCACCAGGCTAAATAGGTTGTGGAACCGGATTTAGCCAATGAATAGATTTCCGAACATCAGAATTTTCTACCATTAAATAGATAAAAATGAGGCACGAAACATTTTTAATCCCTTGAAATACCTAATTTAAAATTTTAAAACTTGGACACACTGTACACCCAGTACATTTGACTCGTGTCGTTAAAATTACATTAACCTTAACAAATGGCTAATAACTATAAATTGAGAAATTAATGTTTAACAGTTTTGTTGATGGTTTGCGTGGTGGTATGTTATGCAAAACGGGTTCTACCAATTGCATCTTTCCATTATGCAAATTAAAGAATTATCCAATTTTGTCTGTCACTTACTTGTTGCAACGCAAATTTAGCTCCCACTATATATCTAGTTTAAGTGTTATCATATGATCTAAATAGTTAACAAATACAAGGTCGGTATTGTTATTGTCTGGATAACTTAACTAACTTCCTACTTGCTTCTGCATACTCGTTTGAATAAACATTTTATGTAAACTTAATGTGCACGCCTTGACAAAACATCTATTGGTAAGTAAACTATACTCTGTAATGTAGTTCATTGTTATATTTCTGTAAAGTTAATCTTTATCTTTATAGGTATATATTATTTTATTGACCTAATATGTTTATGATGTAGTTGTAAACTGAAACGGTGTATAATTTGCGAACACAGTAAGGATTAAATTATACCTTATAATAATGTCCATACTTCTTTAACTTAGGAAATCTTGTCCAGAAAGGAAACGGTAATGAGTTAGTGGTCGTTTAAAAGAAATCAAATAGCTGTTTCATAATAATACTTGAACTAACACGCCTCGCGGTTACAAGAAAATGATTTATATTTCTTAAAATTCTATTATATCAATAATTGAAGCGTCAAGTATAACAGTTTGTGGTGATATATATTTATCAGGAGTCATATTTTTTTAAATTAATTTTATTTGCAACGATACACGAACCTTAGGGCAATGCTTTCAAAAAATAAAACGCGCCATCTTAATAATTAAGAAGATAGAATTAATAAGTAATTATTAACTAAAGCAATAAATGCAAATAATTAAAGTTAATATATATTTCAGTACTTTTCCACTTTTTGAAATAAGAGGGATGTGATGAGATTCCATAATTGAATAAGGTTGAAAAATTTCAGTATTTCTTTTAAATTTATACGAAGTTGTCTGATATGGACCCAAGAATGGAGATGCAAGAGCAAGATATCAAACGTCAATAATTTTTCGAGGTTATATAAGAAAGAACTTTCGTAAAGCGATAGCTAGTTTTATTACAGAATAACGTCGAGAAAAACTTTTATCTACAACTTTTATAGAATTAGATGAATTTTATTGTACAAATGTTACATATACTGTAGTGCACTTTGCACTTGATATTTCAAATTTAAATAAAACGTGAATTTGCAATGAAAATATGCTGCTTGTGAAAATGAAGGAGACTAATTTTGTTGGCAATATTTGATGTCGTTATGTTATTTTTTGTTTCAATGTGGATAAAGAGGTTTGTTTGATATGTCAAATATACATGAAGACATACAATCGTCTTATTGTACTTGTCTCTAATTATAGAAACAGAGCGTGAATATTATGTTCTAGGTCAGAAAATGGGTGTTTGCGAGTACGACTAAACTTTGCAGGCCTGCAAATTTATGAGTACTCGCTAACCATTTTATTGCAGATATTTTTTGTGTCAACGTCAACAATTGTTATTAAAATCCATAAACAAAACTGTTGAAATTAAGTTGGCAATACTGAGAACTGACAGTAACTAATATAACCTAAAAATACAATGACCTTGCCAATTTATTGATTTTATAATAATTTATTGATGTAATCTGTAGTTTATAAGAAACTAATACGGACATAATAACGGATTCGTACACGTACACGGTAACGCGATTAGGCTTTGTGTTATGTCACATGTCTATGCCGGCCTGGGCCGAAAAACGCATTGTTTCCGGACACATTTGCGACCTGCATACGCCCTATTACAGAACGAAGACACAAAAAGGTATTTTTTGTGCAATAGTTGATCCTTTTTTGTAATTATCGGAAGGCGGGTTTAACACATTAACTATTTCCTTAAAATGTGAAATTTTAAATTTTTGTTGTAATTTCTGATTGGAAATAAATTCATTGCAAAAATTTTAAAATTTCATGCCATATGGCAACACCAGGCGTTCATGCGTTCCGTTTTAAGTAAAACTATACTTAAGCTATATATATATATATATATATATATATATATATATATATATATATATATATATATATATATATATATATATATATATATATATATATATATATATATATATATATATATATTCAGTTATTAATTCAATTATTTATTTAAAGCTCAAAATAATGCTATACGTATTATCGTCTGTGATAAGGTGTAAAACAATCTATACATAATATTTAGAACACATTGTTCGAATAATTGACTTACAGTTGGGCATGACACATCGCTTCTTCCTTTTATCATCTGTTTGTTACACGCAATGATCTAATCCCCTCAAATTTTACTTAACCCTACTATCCAGTGACCGCGCTGGTGAAGAATATCGTCTCGGACCCTTTGGTGGATTTTGGAACTTCATCATATATGTGTTCGCTACTTCCCTTTTCTAACTGTGACATTTTACTTTGTTGTAAATAATCCAACTGTTTTGCATTGGCACATCTAACATCCAGGGAATAAGCGGCTAGTATCACTTTTTTCCTCTAATATTGATTCGATTAACAGTTTAAATTCTGTTACATTTGATCGGTACCTCCCATAAAATTGTTGCACTTTGAAATCAGTTGTGGCTGCGGTATAACAATATAACCATATTACAATATCTTTTTACGTTAGCTAACTTTTGAGTGCCACAGTTAGCTGTTTCAAAATAGCCGCTTTCTTTCTTTTGAAAATTTTGCTTGCATAATATTGGACAATCCTTTAGGTTACGATTATGCCTTATAGTTCCGATAGCTGTATATTCTAAACATCTTAAATACAGAAACAATTCTGGTCCAGAATAATAATTGGTCATGTATAAATCATAGCGTATGGTTCTTATTTCTTGCGGAATCTCATCCAACAACACTAACAGAGGACCTCTCGTAGTTTGGATTCGATTTAGGGTTTTGATTCTGATACAATTGAAAATATACGAGATAACCGTTCTTCTGATTCAGGCTTCAGTTTTTATAGCCAAATCGGGTTGGTTTTCCCCTGATGAATTGCTTACAACTGTGCTTTCGAAAATACTTTACTATACATTCGTCGTATGCCAGTTGCCTCTCTGGAACAAAGTTTACAATGCATCTTTTCTTTAGCATTCCCACCATAGGACGTATTCTTCCATGGTTCATCATTCTTATTCATTTCTGTATTATAGCAGAAATGAATAAAGCGACAAATTTCAAGAAATCTGGTCCTTCGCATTGATTGGAAGACGGCTTGATTTCGCATGTGATCATTAGAATCCCAGTACGATCGTTTTGAAGGTAAATCCTTGTATGAAGAATTCAGATAAAGCACCGCAGTTCGTCGTCTGCAATTTTTGGATCTGTACAATTTAAAAACAAGGCGTCTTGTATTGTTTCTCCTACTATGTGGTCAATTATTTCTTGGTCTAAGAAACACTCAAAAACATCCACTGCTGACATATTTATAGATGTATCATAACCGGGATCCGGAAATGGTATTATTTCCTCACAATCAAAATCGTAACCCTTTTCCCATTGCTGTTGCATTTTTTCGCCAAAGGACATTCTGAACTCAATGATATGTCAGCTTCGACTGAAGATAATGTTTCTTGTTGAGTTTGAAGTTCTAAACTGGTATTACTTATAGACTCACAATCCACGCCGATTCTTTCGTTATCAGCAAGGCAAATTTCTGCATTTGCCCGAAGCAGCCATGATGATAAATTCTCCACCAATCTGAAATTAGTACAATAATCATAGTAATGAAATATATTTTATGCAAACATTTGCGTCAATATTACCACTTAAAGCAATATTCAAGCGAAAATCCTCACCTAAAAGGAATTAAACGTTGTAAGTAAATTTGCCTCCTATTTAACGCATAACGTTGCCATGGCAACAACAGAGTATTCAAAGTAATTATTACAACATTATTTTGTTTTGAATCCAATATAACTGTATCACTATATTTCCTAAATCTTTTCTAACATTTCACGAAATTAAAAAAAATATGTAAACATTTGGTACATATAAACATACTTACTTTAATCGGAGGTAGGCTTTTTCAGCCATATTTCAAAATTGCCAAACATCACCTTCGAGTAACAACTGGCAAATCCACTACTCCTTCCAACTTGCCGTTTGCAAGTTTCAAGTGCTATCCGAAGCATGCAAAAATCTTGATCACCCCTTCGTCGACAGAATATTATTTGCTGAAGCTGAAGTTACCTTCACCCGCAATTGAAAATCCCCATGATAAAAGAGAACTGCATTTCCAAAATGAATTTATATTAAACGTATGGTGTGGGATCATTGGTAACACTTTCTTAGGACCATACGAGTTACCCCCTAATTTGAACGGTGGAAATTATTTACATTTTTTGCAAAATGACTTCACTGACTTATTGGAAGGATTGCCACTGAATATAAGACAAAATATGTGGTTCTTACAGGATGGTGCACCGCCGTATTATGCGAGAGAAGTCAAAACGTATGTAAATAACAACTTTTCTGAACGCTGGATAGGGCGTGGGACCCATTTCCCTTGGCCAGCACGTAGCCCAGAATTGAATCCTCTCGATTTCGGTGTATGGGATGCAATGAAACAATTTGTTTATAAGGATCCCATAAATACTCGTGACCAACTTTGGGAAGAAATAAATAGAGCAGCGGGTTCTTTTGGCCCAATGATGTTGTTTAATATGAGACGATCTTTTATGGAACGTATAGATAAATGCATCGACGAAATTGGAGGACATACCGAACATTTAATGTGACACACTTAAAGTTATAATGTTATTCAGCTTAGTTTTTCTTAATTTTTTTCTAATGAAAATGTATTGCATTCCTATTAGGACTTAGTTTAAAGTGTCATACACATTTCTAATGTTAACTCCTTCTATACTTTTATCATTTTCATCATATTACCTATATTAGCGTATACGCCTATTACATTTCTCGAAATGAATAATTAAAAATTAATCACGCAGTTGATCTCTAAAATGCGAAAATTTACCACTTAATTTACCTTTCCAGAAGTTCAGTATGGTTTGATTTCACTATTTACCCAGGAATTATGACGAAATACTTTGCTACTTGTAACTCGCTGACGAAGCGTTTTAGGAGCTATGTTTATACAAGGTGATTCAAATCAAGTGTGTACCATTGGTAACTTCTTTATTGTTAAAGTTACAATATCGGTTAAATTAGCAAATTTGTATAATATTTTCCGCTGATTGCTATAGTGAAACTAAAGAAACAATTGAACATCACGTATTGAGTTTTTAGACAAATTTTAAATAGAACACCATATATATATATATATATATATATATATATATATATATATATATATATATATAATTATTATTTTTTAAGAATCTCTATGAAATTTGGAATATACCGAGAGCCCCAATAAAATGTATACACTCTTTAAAAGACTATAACACTATTATAATACAGAAAACTTTCAAAAATGAAAATAATGTTAACAAATGTAGAAACTAGTCAATTATCGAAAATGTTCAAATTGTTGGCCATTGTGGTCCATGCACAGCTGATAACGCTGATTGATTGAATCCCTGGTGAGTTCACATGGCGTTCCACTGTCACATGAGGATTGTCAGCTGCCCAGTAGGTGCAATTGTGACGATTTATTGAACCATTTAACTTGAACATAGCCTCATCACCCCAAACAAACTTGTATGGGAATTGATTGTCCTCTGCACATTTTCCTTGGTACCACTCACAAAATTGGATTCTGCGATCATAATCATCTTCATTGAGAGCGTGCACTAATCTAGGAATAAAACTTCTCCATTTGGCACGCTTCAAAATGCGATGGACGCGCGATTTTGAAACTCTTGTCTCACGAGCCGCTTGCCGGACAGATTTTCTAGGTGATTGCTGAAATCTCTGAATGACTTCTCCTTCTCTTGTGGGGCTGGTGGATGATCGTGGTCTTCCGGAATGGTTCTTATGGACATCCTTAACAGTTCCTTCTTCCTCAAACTTATCTCGCAAACGAGTAATTGTGAGTCTCGTTGGTGCATCTCGTTGAAACTCCATCCTAAACCGTCTTTGCACTTCACTTACGTTCTCAGTCTTCCAATAGCACTTTAGAATGAATTTTCTTTCCTCAAAGTTTAGTCTGACTCCAGCCATTATTTTAAGCCGTCACAACTGAAAAAAAAAAGTGTGGTTGTTATGAACTGTTAAAGAGTGTATAAATTTTATTGGGACACTCGGTAAATGGATATTATAAACTTTTTGATAGGATGAAAAATAGCGTACCCAAACTAATTTAGGAGGCTACGGAAACACATGACGTTAATTTGTGTCAAACGTGTAATTATCTGTTGAAAATAGAATTGATATTGTTTCCTTTGTGTGTTTTAAAAATGGTTTTTTCTCATAGTGAGGAATGGGACATGTTGAAAGCTTACTTGGCGAATAACAAATGTTCGTTAAGAGCAAATTATACCCATTTCGTGATCAACCAAATCGTCCATATTTTCTAAAACTCTCGAAAGTGTAGAACTAATGAGAGTGTTTTTAATAAAAAGGGGTTAAAAAGAATTGGCTAATTAGTGAAGCAGTTGAAACAGAAGTTATAGGTTCTTTTGAAGCTTATCCTGATAATTAGACAAGGGACATTGTTAGAGATTCCAATTTGACTTATTGTACGATTCATAAAATACTAAAGAAACATATGAATGTTTAACAGAAAAACCATCCTTACCGATCAAGAGAAAACCCCTTGCAAGCACGTCCTAAAGTTACTCCCATTCGTTTGGAGTGGGATAATTTCATTTAGAATTACGGACCTTTTATTTATGAAGGTTCCCTCACTGGAGAATTTATGCAAGAGATTTTGGACAAATTTTTAGATCAGATAGATCTTGTAAGCGGACAAAATCTCATTTTTCAGCAGGATGGAGCACGTGCTCACAACTATCGAGAAACTAGTCATCTTCTGAATAATTTTTTAATGACAGATGGATTGGATCTAATGGATCGATTTCATGGCCTCCAAGATCACCTGATTTGACCCCACTCGATTTTTTCTTGTTGGGTTTTCTGAAAATTGCATTTATTTAAGACGATACAATAATGTGGATACTCTCAAAAATGAGTTCGAGAGGAATTTTGTCAAATAGATGGCAGGGCCGTTTTGAAAAGTGTAAAAGATGTTCTTAAACAACTTGACAAAAGTCGTCAGGAACGAGGTGGAAATTTTGAATATCTTAAATAGAATTGCAGAGCTAGAACCTAGAACAAAATGTTGTTTGATAATCAAATTAATGGTTTTCAGTATTTTGAATTTAGTTTTTTTTATATCCTCATAATTTCGTTATAAAGATCGTGATGCGTTTGCATAGCCTCCTAAATTAATTTAGAATTAGTTTAGGCTCTTATAACTCCGTTATTTTTAATCCTAGCAAAAAGTGTGTAATAACTATTTTTATTCCAAATTTCATGGAGATTCTCAGAAAATAATAACATAGATGCTGTTCTGTTTAAAAAAATGTATTTTGTGTAAAAACTCAAAAACGTGCAAGCAGTGGAAAAAATTATACAAGTTTGCTAATTTAACCTAACTTGCAGCTTTAATAATAAAGAAGTTACCAATGGTGCGCACTTGATTTGAATCACCTTGTAAAACATTTTTTCTTATTTTTACTAGTAGAATGCAGTGTAGAAGTGGAAGGCGAACTCAATGAATCACCCTGTATATATCCTTTACTAAACAACTCGACAGTTCACTTGGTTTGCCAGAAGACACAGTAATAACAATAACAAATATTAACTAAAACCAAGTTAACTAAAGTTACTATTGTTTCTTTGATCCGTACAAATACTTTCATAAAAGATAACCAGATTATTTAATTAGTTTAATTATTATATCATTATCTAAAGATTTTGACAATTAGAAATTATTTCTAAAGCATACGTACACTTTAGAGACCCACATAAACCAAAAAATAAACACTTAACCTCGATATCGTTTACTTCAAATGTCAACTGTATTTTTTCATAGAAGTAAAAAGACCGTATAAATATAAGAGAAGATCGTATCAATATTGAGTTAAAACGGTTTAAACTTACTGTTACTAATAGATTACATTATAAGTTAAACTTGGTCCAAAGCGTAAGTGTAATATATCATACGAAGGATTCCGAAATCCCTCTAAAATCACTGTCCTCTATAATTGATGTCACTTTCTTTATGGATTTACTGGCATTTTCAAATTTTTTAACATGAAGTCAGCATCTATCGGATCATTAATTATAGAGTAATATTACTTGAAAATGATATACAAACTCTCTCTGCGCTTAAAACTGTATTTGCATAAATTAATAGAGCCCAACTAATTAAACAAATTATTCTGTGTAGGTACATAGACAATTTCTCCTAGTGAATTATTAAGTTTCTGATTTATAAAAAAAAATAGAATAACCTTATTTTTTATAATTTGCATTAGTACAGTTTTAAACAGAATCCTATTTTATCTGATAGTTCCTATAGAGCCCGCACATTAATTGTGTACTGTTGTATTACGTAATAACTGTTTACGCGCTTTGTATTAACCTAAATGCAGCCTCAAGTGGCTGCTCACAATATATCAATTAGCGTATAATGCAAATTAACATTAAATAGTTGAACTTATCTTACTTGCAAATAATCCATAGAAAACAAAATTTAAGGCTAAACCACGGTGTAATACACCGTGGGCTAAACCTACTTCTAGTTATAGCTTTAATGAGAATAAGAAATGCAATTCCATGAAATTATGGTTTTTTTTTTTTGTACGAGGTGTTCTATTATATTTTGATACAAATATTCTAATTATATTATCTTTTAGGACTATCAAACTTTCAAATATCTCATAAACTGACTGAAAAATTAATAACTTACATTTTTTTAAACGGAACATCCTGTACTTTATGCAATAATTAAATAAACGTTTTTAAGCTGATTTCAAAAATATATATGTTAACATTTCCTCCAGCTAATTTTTAAATAATCGAGTTTAAATTTAGATATTAGGGACATGAAACACCTATAATAGATAGATAACCAAATGAATGGATATTTTAATGTGCTGAATATTTAAGAGAACATTTGGATTAAAAAGCAAAAAAAAATATTTTTTAACTAATGTTAATTAATAACTAAAAAAATGACAACATAAAAAATACACAATGAATATTAACTAAAATTTATCGATTACGTATATTAGCTCTTAATGATCTCTGTTTAAATATTTCGTTTCCTAGTCTTTCTCTTATAATTACCAAATTTTCGGGTTTATTATAATATGTTTTATTTTTAAGGTATTCCCACAAAATCGGGGCTATTAGCTGGGCATCTAAGAAATCCTTGTATGCCTATCCAGAAATTATATTTATCGTTTAAAAATCCAGTAACAGGTAAAATATTATGAGGCGGTGCTCCATCCTTCTGTCATATAAGTTTTGTATATCCAATAATGGGAATATCTTCCAAACAATGTTCTATTTGATTTCGAAAAAAATTTAAATATCTTTGTCCGTTCAAACTTCCAACATAAAAAATCGGTCCAATGATTTTATTCCGTAGCATACCACACCAGACATTTATTAACCTACGTTCCTGTATTCTGACAGCTTGAGTTTTGTGCGGAATTTCTTTGGCCCAAAAGCGTTTCTTATGTCTGTTGAATATTCCCACCGTAGTAAAACTTGCCTCGTCTTCATCCTCCAGAATGTGTTGCCAATTTGTAAAAGCGTAAAGTTCTATAAATTTTGTTCAACGATGTGTTGAAACAATTTATTGGATCCCTCAGGATTTTCTAAAAAAATTAAAGCAGTTCTTATATTCAAATAAAGAACATGTTAAGAATAAATTCAAAATAAAGAAAAATATTAAGATCATCGTCTGTATTTCTTGACACAGTTCTATTTTTCGCTTAAAACTTACCTTTCTCCAAAATGTTTAACAATATTTTTCACGGTGTTTACTGATGGGACTCACCTTCTGGGATAAATTCGATCATATTCTTTGCTAACTCTCGAAACGTAATTTTCATTAAAGTAATATAAATTTATTATTCCATATTTCACTTCTTCCAAATAACCCATTTTAAGGTTCTAACTTTGATTAAAAATTAAAGATACAAGTTAGTTACTAATGCTGTCAGTCATTAACAATATCATAATATCAAACATTAATTTTTCCACGGATACAAATAATTTAAGCCTACGGTATTCTTCAAATTTTAAACTCGACTATTTAAAAATTGGGGAGGAAATGTTAACATATTATATATTTTTGAAATCAGCTTAAAAATATCTATTTAATTATTGAATAAAATGCATGGCGTTCCGTTTGAAAAAAATGTAAGTTGGGCTCATTTTTCCATCAATTTATGAGATATTTGACAGTTTAATAGTCCTAAAAGACAATATAATTAGAATCCTACAACTTTCACCCTGTAGGTGAGTGTCAAAATATAATAGATCATCCTGTATAAAAATAAAACAAATCATTTTACACAAGTTCACTAATAAAACCAAAGCCATCATTTTGCAACCAAAGTGGTTTTCCATGCTCATCTGTTGCATTTTTAAGTAGATAAAGGATTTAAACATTAGAATGACATAAACGTTTTGAACAAAACTCCTATTAGATTTTAATAGATATTCATACAACTGACCAGTGGAATATATTTTTAAAATGTAATTTTATTAACATACAAAAATAAATAACTACAGAAGTTTAATTAGTTAGAATCTAATTCACTGTCGCTGTCTTTTTCACTACTGGTGTATCGATGTCTTGGTCACTTTCACCTGTATTTACAGTAAAAATCAGCTCTTCAACTGCATCAGTATAACCTTCTTTTTCTAAATATTCTTGTTCAATCTTTTCTGTATGTAAATTTATTCTCTGCTAATTTCCACACATCTTCAAATTTAAACGTAATATTATTACTCCCTAAATAATTTTTAACTTGAGCCCATATGTTTTCAATTGGATTTAGCTCTGGATGGTAGGGTGGCACCTTACCACAGAATGACCTTGTTCAGCCATCAACGTATCGATTAAATAATTTTTATGAACTGGACGATGAAGTTTCATTTTCTCGTAGAGTTCGGGTTTTGTCTCACTTCGTTCAAATCCAATCCCACGTTCGTTTAACCACTTCTGCATTTCAGCTTTTTTCCAGGCACATGTTGGATTAGGTTCGGAAGATATGTTGTGGTAAGATGCGTTATCAACCACTAACACAGAATTAGGCTCGAGATTGGGAATATGTTTTTCTGTCAACCACTTAATATAATTCTTAGCATTTATGTCGTCATGATAATCTCCAGACTCTAATCCGGATTTAAACATCAACTATGCATTTGGTACAAATCCTCTAGCACCACCACAATATAACATTGTAACATTATTAGGCGTTGTCCTTCTGAAACAGGTGCTTTCACTCCCTTGCCACTACTGTCATACCATCCATGTGAACTCGTATGTGAACTGTGCACGTATGATTCGTCACTATAAACGATGTTTCTGCCCTCTTCTCTGTGCTTTTTCATTTTTCTTAAAAATGTGATTCTTTTCGCCCTTATTGCGGAAGTTTCTACCTAGACCTTACTGTTGTCTTTAGTCTTCTGCCATTTGAAACCCATCTTTTTCACAATCGATCGAAAGCTGCTTAATTTTCCTCTTAAATGTATCCCTTCTTCTTGGACAGCTGCGAACACATTTTACATTGTTGGTTTTTGCTTTTGGATATACACAAAATTGTAAATTATTCTTCTAACAACTTCTTCATCAAACTTGTCGATGGTTGACCTAGGTGCTGGTTTGTTTATTGTTGTACGGGGTGAACCAAATGTACTTCCTTCAGGTTTCGATCTGCCTTCCTGTGTAATGCGTTTAATTATTCTTCTGGATATGCCTGTTGCTTCTGCTAACCTTTCATACACACGATCGAGAGGGATAATAAAATCTTTTAATTCTTTTTTTCGCTTCATAAATTCATACAATTTATAAATAGTTTCACGAGCTTAACTATGAACAACTATTCCACTCATGTTCAAAACGTTTACTTGGCATTTTGGACAACAAATAACGATGAAATAATAAAAAGCGCCTTGAAAAGGACAGATTTTATATACAACAGAAGGAATAAACTGAAGCTGCAACGTACGAATACAACGTGAAGTAAATAAAGCGAATAACTACATTTAAAAGTTGAATAGCAGGATATTTGACGAATACTTTCGACGCTTTGAATCATATGAGCATGGAGGGGCGAGTGCCACGACATTTTGAAACTACTCTACTGATGAAATATTCATGAATAAATTGTTTCGTTAAAATTGACAATACACATTTTACATACTATGATCAAAATTTAAACATTCTTCTCTAAAAGAAATCGCTATTACCAGGAATTTGTCATGTATATCTAGTATTAAGAGCTCTCGGTACCTTCAATTCCTAGAATCAAGAAACACTGTTAAAAGACGTAACCTTCAGGAATTTTACCGTCGCCTTATCAATTATAAAAACCACTTACAGTGGTCTACGCCAAGAGGGAAAAGTATTATTGCCTTCTAAGAGGTATCCTGGGCGACGGGTTACAGTCTGTTTACCTAAATCATGGAAAATGGAAGTTGAAGGATATGCTATGATCAGTGTATGCTCCAATATGATTTTGGCTAGCATTACGACCTTAAAACAAGCGGACGGGAAGTATCTTAAAGAAAAAGATTTACTGTTGATATTGGATATAAGGTTGTTTGCAAATGGAGGAAATTATTTTAGGGTAAGCATTGACAAGTGCCTTAAGTTCTATTTTTAAACTATTCTATCAACTGTACCAAACGCATGTCTTGGTCTTTCACTCACAAAGTAAAAATTTCCGTGAAGTAGTATTATAGTATTTTACAATATTAGTTAGCATGGTCAATAGGTTTTTGCTGGTGATAGGATAGGATTATTAGCGATCCGTGGGGAAACCGGTATACTTCGACAGCTAGCTATAATGTATCAAATGCATAATATTTCACTTCTTATTCATTCGTAAATTACATTAAAAATGTAAATTTATGATATAAATCTATTTATAATGACAATTCTAAATATCTCCTCAACCGAGGCTTAAACTATTACAACAACAAGTTTGTATTTGTCAAATTTCTGCCACACGCACACAGTCATACACATACACGCACACACATATACACGCACACACTCATACACGCTCAAACCCACACACGCCCACATCCACACACATGAACACATGCACACACTCATGCACACTTCTTTTTCGGTTACCCTTCCCTGTTTAAATTAGGTGTTGGGTCGCAGTAGCGAAGATGCTTAAATAAAATGGTTACCCCGGCCTAACACCTAACTTAAGCAGAAAAACGGGCAATCAAAAAAATAGAAGAATCTAAATACACAACTGTAATACCATATATACTAGGTACCTCGGACAAACTACGAAGAGTAGGCAGCAAACACAAGATACGTACTGCCTTCAAATCCACAAGAACACTCATGTGGTGTTCATCAAGGCCACACTACACAATGAAGGCCATAATTCTAGAAACTGTGTATATTTATCTACGTATGCGGCAGATCGTACATAGAAGGGAGCAGTAAATCGACAATCGCCGAACATCTCTGAAACGAAGACTACCGAACCCAATAGGATAAACATACAGATAGTGGCAAAGGAGGAGAATTGGCATAAAATCCTATAAGCCATGCGAGATGCTAAAATATGGACGCTAATAATGCAACACACCTGCGCAATAGGTTACTGCGTAATATGCGCAATCATAATTTTGCAAGCATATGTTTAACTAAATTAATCTTGGTAAGTTTTGGAAAAATCGATACTCTTCGAAAGAAGAATGTATACAATAAATTTATTTGTTTTTTCCTGTATAATTTTCCTATATTGATCAACCGAGAACCGCTCATATAATGATAACTGTTCTTCACATATCAACGGGGCAGGGGGGTAACATTGACGCTCCGGAACTTTCTAACTGCAAAAAACGCTTCTCGAAATCTTTAAAACTGAAGGAGTTATTTGAATAATAAAGACGAAGACGGGCAAATGTAAAGTAATGACGCAACTTTCCTTTATAGGAAACGCGCTAAAAATAAGTTAGTAATTTACTAATTGTGTGTACTTAATTCATTTCTAGAATGTCTACATGGGGCTCTTTATCTTTATTGGGAAAATTAAGAGCATTGGAGAAGTGCACGCACGCGCACTCGTACAGGCACAGACCCTCGTACTGCACTTTTACTCGGACTCACCCTCGCACTCGCACTCACACTCATTGGCACACGCGCCCACGCATCCATTACTTTACAATACTTTACTTATGGATGCTTCGCGCAAAAAAAATGAAAATATAATAAAGCAAAACCAGAACTAATCAGCAAGTAAACCGAAAATATAAATTAGAATTGCAAGCAAGTAAAGCACCCATTTAAAATAAGTAAATAAGAATACGGATTTTCTGAGAAACCAAAAAGCATAATGTAAAATTAGTTAAAATTACTCCCATTTAGAAATTATAAGCGACTTTGTAATGTTCAAACGTTATATGTAGTACACAAAATCAAACTTTCAGCTAAACCCTTAAAATCTGTGCGATTATTAATTCAAAACCTCAAATACAATGGTACAAAACAAGGATCCCGTATATAGAGCAAAACTACTACTTTATGAGAAACCAAAATTTATTGAAAGCAAACGGAAATTTTGGAAATTTTGCTAGAGCCTAACGTAATAGTATGTTACATAACGGGTTACGAAAGTGGTAGATGTCGCACAAGCGGGAATTTTATTATATTATTTGCTACCATACAGAGAAGAGCTGTTAATGCAAATATAAGGGTTTAAGATATTTGCAAAGGACTAAGTAGGTTCGTTACTACTTTCACTCCTGAACAAGGACATTCGATAGTACAACATTTGAAACAAATAGAACAGCGTCTATTTGAAATTACTTGTAACGAATTGCCTCCACTTGTTTACGATTGGTCAGAAATAAACCAAAGTTCTCATCGGTTCAACAAAAACATCAAACGTGCTGGATGGGATTGGGTTAGAGGATTTCGCACTAGACACCCGGAAATCACCCTCCGAAAATCTGAAAATACCTCAATTGCATGGGCCATGGCTTTTAATACGAACATTGCCAAATTCTTCAAGACATATCAAGAAATTGTTGTCAAATATAAACTGGGCCCGGAAAAAATCTACAACGTCGATGAAAGTGGAATACCTACTGTGCAAAATCCTCTAAAAATATCCGCATCAACTGGTAAAAAGCAAGTTGGAACAATTGCGGGTGCTGAAAGGGGTATTCATGTAACAGTTGTTCGCTGCTCTAATCCCCTAGGAAGTTATATACCCCAACATTTATTTTTCCCAGGAAAAATCGGAAGGTGGAGTTATTATAAGGAGCCCCATCGGGCTCTGTCGGTTTTCCGCAAGAATCTGGTTAGGTGACGGGGGAAATTTTCCTGCAGTGGACAAAGCATTTTAAAAAATACAGCAATCCGTCAAAAGATTCGCCAGTTTTACTTATTTTGGAAGGGCATGTGAGCCATAAAGGTTGGGGTGTTCTGGACTATACAAAACAGCATGGCATAATTCTTCGTTGTTTACCGGCTCATTACAGTAATCGTGTTCATCCTCTGGACGTGTCGTTTTTTTCGCCCCTAAAAACATATTTTAATCAAGAGATCACAAAAAAGATTATGGGGAACGATTGTAGAGCAATATCTCAACTACAAGTCGCGGGAATATTTCGACCTTCCTACGATAAAGCTGCCACATTAGAATATGCTGCCAGTGGCTTTAAAAATAGTGGTTTGTGGCCGATAGATCCAAACGTGTTTCAGAACTATTTGTATGCTCCATCAAGCGTGACCGATCAAAACAGTTTACCTACTAATACAATCCAGGGGAATTCTCAAGACCATACTACCACTGATCACTCAAAGAAAGAGGATCCAAGAATGATCCCATTAACTACCTTAAGTCCGTTTCCTTCCACATCTGGCAGCAAAGAGAAAAAAAATCATCAATACTTAACAGTATTTCGTTTATGTCAGAGTTGAAAGAGAAAGAAAACGCTAAACAGGAGAAATAAAGGCCTGTATTTGCTAGGAAGGCGAAAAAAACGGTTAGCATAAATTTAATGCTCTTCTAAATTTGAATTTTCACATATAGGTTATAGTGACGCCTTTTGTATTTTCTGTTGTGAAAAATTCTCTGCACTTAAACCTAAAGAGAAGTGGATTCGATCCTGTAAGTGCAAGCAGTGGGCGCATGTGGATTGTGCGGCTGTTAGCGCAAGAATAAAGACCTATATTTGCGCCTAGCCTCTATTTGCCATACCCTACAAATGAACTTTATGTATTGCGCATGGAAATTAAATCTACGGCAACCTATGTTACCGTAGATTTATATGATCAAATAAAAAACTGGAAATAAATCTACGGTAACCTAGGTTACCGTAAATTTAATTTCTGTTTTTTTACTCTTTTTTATTTGACTACTTTGCTTATTTAGTTGCCTGAAGGTTGGGCCGGATTCATTTGTAAAGCACAGGAAATAAACGTTACTATATTTGCGAAAATATTTACCTACCAATTGCCGTTTATGTGTTTGTTTTATTTTTAATGTTAAAACGGTATATGCCATTTTACCCCATATTATTTAGTATGGATATTTTTGTCAAGAAAACTTGTTTTTTAGTTCCATACGTGACCAAGAATTTAATGTTATGTTTTTTTTTATATGTTGCATTCCTAAATAAACATATTTTTTTTACTTTAAAACAAATTACAAGCGTTTTTGTTTACGTATGCCATTTTACCCACTGAAGTGCGGGTAAAATGGTTAATGAGAAATTCTACCAACAAGAGTTTGGGATGGCGATGGGTTCCCAACTATAATGCAAAATCACGGAAGAACCAAGGATGTGGCTTAGAATGACAATACTTTCACGACAAATGTATACAGGAAACCTACCCAAACCTACCTACACTACAACTCCAATCACCACAAAAGCGTGAAGTTAGGCGTGGCAAAATTCTTGTTCGGTAGAGCGGACCTAAACATAGAAAAAGGAATATCGCTAAAACACTTAAAAAAAATGGCTACCCAGATCTAACACCTAATCTAAACAGAGAAGGAGTAACCAAAAATAAGAACGTAGATATACCGCAACAATATCATGTATACAAGGTACCTCAAACAAAATACGAAGGATAGGCAGCAAATACAATATACAATTCAAATCACTCAGGGTAATACTAACCAAAACCAAACCACACAATGAAGTCAGAATTCCAAAATTGTATATACAATCTACCATGCGAATGCGGCAGAGCATACATAGGATAAAGCAGTAGCCCACTCAAAGTGAGAACGCAGGAACATAAGAACAACGTTCTGTAACAGGTGCCTTAGAAAAGTTCAAAATTTCGCGTTAAATTATACGAGATTTTATAGTTATGTATTATTTTCTAGGTAAAGAAATGGTTGTTGTTTATTTGTATGTAAATGTAATTAATATTAGGATGAAAAGCTTGGGTTTATTTTTAATAAGTATTTACATAATTAATTGTAAAACTTTCAAATAAATGCGGCAGTTGCGGAAGCGTAAATGTTTTGTAGAGGGAGAAACGCTGTCATAATGAGGTGTGGTTTCTTAAAAACAGTTGCTTTAAGTGAGCGGTCAGAGTGGGGTTGATAGTAACCAAATAGGGTAATAGTCAGGTTACCCTAATTTTAGAAATAAAGTAAGATAACATTTAGTGTAGAAGAATTGAAGTTATCTTTCTTACTAAGATAATAAAAGGCCAAAGTAAATAATTAAATGTAAATAATGTCAAGTTGGTAATAATAAAAAAGATTGTGTTACCATTGAACAATTAAAATAATAATTGACTATTATAAATATATCAAGCAATTATTTACAAAAATCAGAAAAGTGTTGGAAAGAAAATTGTAATAGACTTAATCCACAAAAAAAAAGTCTAAACAAGATAACGTTGCGCCATGTCCGCATCATTGCCATTGACCAATTGCGTCATCGGCTTGGCCACATTGCAGTTACGTTATCGGCTTTCAATGAAGCAACAGTACGATTTCTAATAGTGTAAATAAAGAAACGTTTATGTGTTTTATCTTCTCTGAATTTGAATTTCAATATCAAAATTAAACGAAAACATTCCATTCAATTTTGATAAATGGTTTTTTGTTGCACTTATAATTAAGGGCTTGTTTTTTGTGTTGTTGTAAACAAAACATTTCTGCATTTCGAATTTTTAATTGCTAATTAAATAAGTATAACATTTGATATGTTTTTATTATTAAAAACTATTAATATTAAAAGCTTATATAAATATTGATCATATAAATGCGGAAGGAAGTAAACTCAATAGAAATCCAAATAAATAAGAAAACCAAAATTCAGTATAATTTTGGTAATTGATAACGGTAACCATTTCTTTTTACACTTGAGCTAGCTGGCTCATTTTGATAAGGCGTGAATCCGATGAAACGTTCATTTAAACAAATTGAAATTAAATAGCAAGCGAATTAAAATTAAACTAGATGATATCTCTATAAATCAAACCAATTCCGGTTAAAATAAAAAGGGCAATCATTTAAAACTCTCAAGTATACAATATAAATTTTCAATGATTATGAAATTGTTAAGAATTGTAAAAGAACCCTAATATTGTTCTTTGTAGCGGAGTGGAATTAAACACAAGTAATAACCACAGGTATTACGATCGTTGCAGTCCGCAAGAGCGAAACAGAAAAATCAAGAATCGCCGGATATGTCTGGAATGAAGACCACCGCATCCAATGGGATAACATACAGATAGTGGCAAAGGACGTGAATACAACTCGCCGGAAACTTAAAGAAACCACATACATCGCACTAGCAGAAAATTCCAATAAGCCAAGGTAGTTCTAAAAAATATATATTGGATTACTCAGTGGCTCAGCCGTAAGGGTGTCAGACTTGTAAGTGAAAGGTACCAAAGTTCGAATCTGAGAGTAGTCAAGTGCTTGGGAAAAAATCATAACATATGAATTCGACTCAAGTGCGAAACAGTCCTTCTCAGGACTAAGCCTGATGACGGAAGCAAAGTCCGCTTCCGAAACGTCGTGCTATAAAAGCAAAAAGTGTGGAAATCGGCCAATCAACTCAACTAACTTGATTTCTTGGGCTAACATTAGATAAATATTAATTACCCAATTATGATTTCACAAATTTTAAGTTTTGCTTAATTGCATCGTAGTATGTTTTATTTTGACGTTCTGAATTGTAAGTAAGCGGCCTTTTATCGAATATTAGAAATTTTTCTGTCAATGTATGAGCAGTTAGGTACCTATACAGGGTGTGGCGCGAAGAGCTTTGATTAAAAGTAATGGCGGGTACAGTTATGTTAAAAATCTGAAATTACGAAGCTGTAGGTTTTATATGACGCTGATTTCAAATATAATATTGTCCTGAATGTGGCACTTCCGGTTATACCGGAAGTAGACGTCAACTTTGTTATTTTAAATGGAACCTAATATTTTTTATTTTATTTTAGAATTCTACATGAAATTAATTATAGATCAAATTTATGCACAATGTCCTATACCAAAAATGAAGTATTTTCGAGCTATTTCGATTCTTTTAAAAATTTTGAAAAAACCCTAGTCCACATTGAATAACGATATCTCCATTATTAACGAAGCTAGTGACGTGAAATTGTAACCAATAAACAACAAGCGCTTGCCCGTTAACTCCATATATCCATCTCATTTACATTTCATACAGGGTGTTTTAAACTTAGCCGCCAACATGCACAATTTAAATCATTTATAAGTTGCTTACTTTAAATAAAACACCCTGCATTTTATTAGATTTTCCGCTGTATTTTTTTAAGCCAATTCGTTTGGTATCAGTATTCCGTATACCTAGATCCAACCACTTTTGAGATATTTCATTATCTTAGTTAAAACATAACAACACTTAATTATTTCAACATTAGTAAAGGGTGGGCCATGATTTCAATTATTTAAGGTGATATTTTGTTATTTTTTCATAAGTTATTAATTCTGAAAAGTAACCAATAGCCTGAAAGGATTATTAATTGTGGATATCATTAAAAACGTTGACTAGGTATTTCGTATTAATTTAATTAGATAACTTACAAACAAAAATAACTAAATGTAATATTAAACAAATAAAGTTTTATAATAAGTGTTAAAAATTAGCACCATCTACTTCTAAACATTTATGAATCCTTTTCATTAAGTTATGTCTTGTAATTCTGGAAATATGGTCGTGTGTTAGAGAATTAAAAGCAAGTAACAAAGACCCTTTGCATCATATCTTCCTTTGTCGTAACATTTTCCGCTATATTTTTTTAAGCCAATTCGTTTGGTATCGATATTCCCTATACCTAAATCCAACCACTTTTGAGATATTTCATCATCTTATTTAAAACATAACAACACTTAATTATTTCAATATTAGTAAAGGGTAGGCCATGGCTGTCAAAGATTTGATAGTTAGAACGTTAATTGTTTATGTTGTTTTGACAGTTTTCTTTACCAGTTTGTATTTCATAGTAAATAATGGCAAATGGAGGATTTACTAATGATGATTTCTTAAATCTTATTGTTACCTACGGCGAGTGTAATAGAATTGTTGAACGGACTTGCCGTGTTTGTGCAGAAAGATATCCAAGTCGACCAAGTGCAACTGGTGATATTGTAAGAAGATTGCTTAAAAACCGCCGTCAGTTTGATCAAATTAAGACAAAAATTAATAAAAATAAACCACTAGTGGACAGTGACATAAACGAAATTAATGTTTTGGGTTATTTTGCGGCCTCTCCAAATGCCTCCATTAGAGATTGTGAGAGAGATCTTACTTTATCGACGAGAACAATTCATCGCATTTAAAAAAAACACAAATGGAAACCATTTTCATATCATTTGGTGCAACACTTACAATTAGGTGATCTTCCTCGAAGGGCAGAATTCTGTGAATGGTTTTCAATGAAGACCCAAGAGGATGAAAACTTCATAAAAAAAGTTATATGGTGTGATGAAGCAAAGTTTAGCAAAAATGGACTATTTAATCGACATAATTCCCATTTTTGGTCTAATGAAAATCCACATGTTAGTAGAGAACGTTATTTCCAAGATAGTTGGAGTTTTAATGTTTTTTGTGCAATAAAAGACGATAAAATTTTAGCATTAAAATTTTATGATGAAAATTTAAATGGTACAAGATATTGCCACATTTTAGAAGAAGCCATACGACCGGCGTTACATACTTTAGAAAATGGAGAGGCAGCTTCAGCTTGGTATCAGCAAGATGGAACACTTCCTCATAAGTTTGGGCCTGTTGCTCAGCATCTTTACGACATGTTTGATGATAGATAGATTGCCAATCAGGGTCCGTTTCGTTGGCCAGCTCGCTCTCCTGATTTGACTCCTCTAGATTTTGGTATTTGGGGTTACATTAAAAATCAGGTATTTTCCAAACCTGTTACGACAAAGGAAGATATGATGCAGAGAGTCTTATTTGCTTTTAATTCTCTAACACCCAACCATATTTCCAGAATTACAAGACATAACTTAATGAAAAGGATTCATAAATGTTTAGAAGTAGATGGTGCTAATTTTTAACACTTATTATAAAACTTTATTTGTTTAATATTACATTTAGTTATTTTTATTTGTAAGTTATCTAATTAAATTAATACAAAATACCTAGTCAACGTTTTTAATGATATCCACATTTAATCATCATTTCAGGCTATTGGTTACTTTTCAGAATTAATAAATTATGAAAAAATAACAAAATATCACCTTAAATAATGGAAATCTTGGCCTACCCTTTACTTATGTTGAAATAATTAAGTGTTGTTATGTTTTAACTAAGATAATGAAATATCTCAAAAGTGGTTGGATCTAGGTATACGGAATACTGATACCAAACGAATTGGCTTAAAAAATACAGCGGAAAATCTAATAAAATGCAGGGTGTTCTATTTAAAGTAAGCAACTTATAAATGATTTAAATTGTGCATGTTGGCGGCTAAGTTTAAAACACCCTGTATGTAAATGAGATGGATATATGGAGTTAACGGGCAAGCGCTTGTTGTTTATTGGTTACAATTTTACGTCACTAGCTTCATTATTAATGGAGATATCGTTATTCAATGTGGACTAGGATTTATTCAAAATTTTTAAAGAAATCGAAATATCTCGAAAATACTTCATTTTTGGTATAGGACATTGTGCACAAATTTTATCTAGAATTTCATGTAGAATTCGAAAATAAAATAAAAAATATTAGGTTTCATTTAAAATAACAAAGTTGACGTCTACTTCCGGTATAACCGGAAGTGCCACATTCAGGACAATATTTTATTTGAACTCAGCGTCATCCAAAACCTACAGCTTCGTAATTTCAGATTTTTAACATAACTGTATCCGCCATTACTTTTAATCAAAACTCTTCGCGCCACACCCTATACTATAGTTATTTTAGTATGTGATCTTTTTTCGTATGCGATTATTTGTCGCATGCGATCATTTGCCCTGCGACATTTTAACCGTGATCTTTTGTCGCGCGACCTTTAATAAGCTATATAAAGCATTGGCTTAGATTGCATAGTTTTTAATCTATCAACTGTTTTGCCCTAAAACACATTAGAACGTTTTTTCATTCTAGGCGATGAGGACACACCTGTGCACGTTAGGTAGCATGCGTAAATTACGTGAAAAAAAAAAGAGAAAGGTATTTAAAAAAGAGTAAATTTGAAACCAAACTTAGTTCAAGTCTTGCACAATGTATTACGTTAAGGACATTTAAAGTTAGGATCAAGTTATATAATTTAAGAAAACTATATCATAAATATTGCATATAATAATTATCCACAGTTACCTTGGATTAACAGTTCATTCATTTATCAATTTATTTGTCTTTTTTTTACAAACTGACAGTACAATATTACCTTGCAAAGAATGCGAACATAAATTCGCTATAATAATGTATTCGTGCATTTACTTCTACCTTGAACCAATTAAGGTTATGTTAGCTTAAATTGTGTTATGTACACTTCGCCGGTTTACAGTTATCCCTCTTAGTTAACGAACACACTGTTAAATATCGTAATATTGCTAATTTGATATAAATGGTCGTACTAGTATGTAAAAAGGTTTTACCCGAATACCGTTCGTGCAAATGTAATTTTAACCAAGAGGTAATTAAATTAATTTAGGAGTAATTTTATTTTAAATTAAAAATCACGTAATGTTTCCATCTACGTTTACAGAAAGTTAATAGTTCATTTGCTTCTGAAAAATAAAGCAAAAACTTACATTTCCATTATTATAAACCAGTTGTGTTAACGATGCAGATTACCTGTTCCTTGCACATAAAGACTGCTCATTGTATTTTAAATTATCTTCATTATTTTAATCGCAATCTGTGATCACATGGCGTGCTTTACTTTATACTGAGAAAATTATCTAAGCCAAATTAAAATCCTAACAATTTATTTGAGAACCATCACCATTATGTTATCTAAACTAAACATTTACGTTTAACAAAGATACTTTTCATAATCAATTTTCATCAAAGAATACAGATAATTAAAAGTGTTATGTGTACTAAATCAGTTTGCTTAAGAACAGTATAAATTATGTTATTACGTGTGTGTATTTTGTGCACCTATCCTTATGCAGACGAAATTTCACACATTTTTCCAGTTTTCGTAGTTTCATCCTAAAATTAATCGAGCTACAGGTATATACGCCATTTTTTGACAAAAAAGGTACTACATGTCTATTACTCTTTGGTGCCCTTTAATAGGCTACCAGTTAGGGTACACAATAGATCACTATAATTTTTAATTCTCTCCTAATCCTGGCATGATAGTACGTAAAAAATAATAGGCTGGATGTGTGGATGAAAGTTTGTGCCATCTAACGATTTCTTCCGTAAGATTAATTTTGGGATCCAACGTTTGTAGACTTTGAATCGCGGTCCTTTCAAATGTAGTGATATCGATCTTGGATCCACAATGTTTCACAGCTTTAACAAGGATCGAAGTTAGTGCCTATTTTTACGTAAATAATGATTCAAAACTCTATATAAAAATCTACATATGCTGAACATCTGTTTATAGATAGTAGTAATAGTAGTAGTCATACAAGCCGGACGTGTTTGACTTTCACTCTGTTCTATTTGAATTTAACATACTAAAAATAACAACTGATTGTAATGTTCAAAAGATACATGATTTAAAAGTTTGTAAATTAAAAGTAGCAATATCTAAATATGGAATTGAGTGTAAAGGACTAAAGAAAAAAAGTTTATTAGTGGAGTTGCTAATTTTGTTGCAAAATAGTAAAATATTTAATACTATTGAGGAATCTACTCAAACAGTAGTTAATGAGAATAGTGCTACCAGTAGCTGTGTTAGTGCATCCAACAATGGCTTAGTCAATACTGCACGAATTTAGAACTACAATTAAAAAACCAATGAAATCGAAGAACTTTCTCTAACTATAACTGAATTAAATAAAAAAAATTAGCATTCTTAACGCATCGAATTCTGCTTTGATCAAAGATGATGTTTCCAAAATTTGGAGGAACTCTTCACCGCCTGATATCAGGAACTGTTTAACTAAGAAAAGTAAAAATAAACTTTTGTTGCTATGTGATAGCCATGGCCGTCGCCTGTTGACTGAACTTAAGTTGTTATTGGGGGCTCAATTTGAAATAGAAGTGCTTTTCAGGTGCTGCATTAGAAAACGTAATTGTTGATATACAAAATCTAGTTAAGGATTTCACTACTAATGACTACATATTTATATTGGGCGGCGGAAAAAATACCCCATGAAAAATTACCCCGGAAAACAAACCCCATGAAAAAATTCCCCAGGAAAAAATACCCCGCTGAAAAAATACCCCGCAAACTCAGACCCATTTACGAGTGTCTCAAACGTTTAAATTCAAATTCGTTAATATTTCCTTTTTCCATACATATGTCGAGTAAATATAATGATTTAATGATAAAAGGTATTTGACGTGGTGAGAAATAACACAAACAATAAAAGTAACTGTCATAGCACCACATAAAAAGGCAAACAAAGACGCAGCTTCTTTATGTGTTGTTCATAATAATTCGATTAAAACAAGCTCCCACGAAACGTCAAAAACATAGATGATATTTTGAATAAGAGAACTTTTACAAGCAGATTAAAAAAATTAAGATAAAAAATTTTTATTATTTAATGTTATAGGTATTGGTATTATACATTGTAATATGTATTACAATATTATTTACAAAGTTTCTACAGGTCTTATATTATGACTAATGGCACTTAAAAAATTTTCTAGGTTTCTGGTACCTGCTACATAATCCTCACAGAGACCATTTAAACGCATTTGCGGTGTTTCATAAACTGATACCATTGGTAATGCAAAATTTTCGAATTACCGTTTGGTTATTTTGCGGGGTATTTTTTCCGGGAGTATTTTTTCAGTGGGGTATTTTTACCTGGGGAATTTTTTCGCGGGGTATGTTTTCCAGGGTATTTTTTTATGGGGGTATTTTTTCCTCGATTCATTTATATTGCGTGGTAACAACAATACTGATGTTAAAGGAATTACAAGCACTATTAATTTAATTTCGGAAGCATGTTATCATACTAATATTATAATATCAACAATACCGTATAGATATGATGAAATGGATATTAATAATATAATTTGTAGTGCCAATAAGAAATTTCTAATAAAATTTGGCAACTTCAAAAATATTTAAATAAAATCGAAATACTTGATATGAATTCAATTACTAATAGGTTTGATTTTACAACACATGGCCTTTACCTTAATAAATATGGCAAATTTAAATTATGTAAACAATTAACAAAGTTCATTTTATCCAACAACTTTTTCAGTAAATGCAATTTGATAGAAATTAAAACCCAAAATATTTCTTATGTTACTGACCTCCAAATGAAGAAAATTTTAACGTCACCCTATCTCCAACTGTATTTGGTGAAAATAAAAATGAAAAAGAATTTTTTTAAGTTTAACACAAAAGAAAAAATTACCTGTTAAATCTTGTAAAAATACAATAGATGAACGACTAGATTTAGTTTTGTTAAATATACAGCGTATGTCTGTGGCTAAATAGCACAATTAGAAGCTGACTTTTATAAGACGACGTGTAATTTTCTGTGTTTAACTGAAACGTGACTGCCTTGGTTTATGTAAATACGTTCTATATGCAAGATCTCAAAGTCATTTCCTCATACTACAGAATTTCACATATTAGGGGAGGTGTTGCTATTTTATCCAAGATTGATCTCAATGTAACTCACACAAAATCAGATCTGTCAAAGTATTGCGTTGAACTACATATAGAAATATGTGGTTTAATATGGCATTTAATAGTGTTAAAATCTATATTCTTACCTACTACTGACCACCATCTGGTGACTTTAATATTTTTCTATCAAAGTTATGTGATATGTTTGAAGAAATTTATAATCATAAATATTTTTATATTCTTGTAGGAGATTTTAATATTGCTACACTTGACAATATTTATACAAATATGTCCAATAATGGACTCTGTAATACTGTGCCTTGTAATTTTTCTGACCATGACTATGTAACTTTAAGTAGTAATGTTAATGCGATTTTATCGTTACTAAAAGTATGTGCCTAAATAAATTTAAAAACAAAAAATCGGCAGGTTCAGATGATATTCCTTGCAATGTATTTAAGTCTGTAATTCCAGTTATAATTACTCAATTAGTGACACTTATTTTGTCTTTTGAGCAGGGTACTTTTCCAAAAGAACGCAAGATTTCTGTTGTATGTCCAATTTTTAAAAGCGGCTCAGTTGATGAATGGAGTAATTATCGTCCAATTTCTTTGCCATCTAGCATTTCAAAGGTATTTCAATATGGTATGTTGGATAGGTTAAATTCACATTTTTTTAAAATAATATAATCGCATCGGAACAACATGGCTTCCGAGCAGGTTATTCTACCATCTCGGCAATTCACTCATTCATTAATGAGGTTGTCTCCCGTTTAGATAACCATGAATACCCTGCTGGAGTTTTTGTGACCTCAGCAAGGCATTCTAAAGAAGATTATTGGAGTCAAGTACATTCTTAGATTTTATTATTCACTCACGACTATTATATGGCGTTTGTTTTTGGGGAATATCTGGTGCGGCAAAAGATGTGTTTATTGCGCAAAAAAAGATAATCCGTTGTATCGTAGGTATTAAACGTTCTGAATCTTGCAGACCATATTTCCATTCTCTTCAAATTGTACCACTTCCATCTATTTATATTCTTGAAATCTTATTATATACTTATCAAAACCGGAACTCATTAACGCGTAATACAGATTTTCATAACTACAACACCAGGAAAAAATCTAACCTTTCTATTCGTTTAAATAAATCATTAATGACAAAGAACTGCCCAACTTCTGTTGGTATAAGACTTTTCAATGCATTGTCACAATCTATAAAAGAAATATGTGAAATAAACTTATTCAAAAAGGCAATAAAGGCTTTACTTCTAGAACACATAGTTTCCAGCTGTGACGAATTTATAACATTTGTGATATTATGGTGTGATATGATTGTAGTGATAGTCCAACCTGTTAATGGTTTTGTATCTATATTATATTATTTACACCATTTCCTATTATTGTATTCAGCCATTGACATGTCCCTTATACGTATATGTATCAAATTGGGAATTAATAAAGATTTATTATTATTATTTATTATTATAACTATGCAGTGCAGCTTAGTGTAGAAAGAAAGCTCATTCTCATACTAACATTATAACATGGCATCTTATTGCACACAAACCCTAAACATCTATGTAATAAGATTCATATCCATTCTTACAATCAAGGTAATTAATATTACAGGGTGAAAGTTGATCACCCTGTCTCTATCCAAATCAAACCATAGCAGCGTTGTAGGTACAACAACATTTCGAATAAAATATTATCACATTTAGAGTCAGTGTAACCCGTTACCTATTTCTTACAAATAAACTTTATTTAGGTCGAAACTGATACTACACATACTTCCGCTAGGGTAAGTGGAGTAATACTAACTACAATAATATAGCTTTGTTTTAATTGTGAATATTGTTACACGAACGATCCACACTGTTTATCGCGTAGCCTGGTTGAACTCACCGAAGACAGTCGTGGTTCGTAGTAAAAGGTAAAAAAAGATAAATTGCTACTTGGTTAAATATTTACTGAATTTCAATATCAAAACTCAACTGTCACTTTATATTTCAAAAAGTATGCCAAAATTTGTTTAAAGAAGGCCATTAAAATTATTTGAATCCATAACAATGAATAAATAATCGTTAAATGCATTTTGTATCGATAAATAATTTTGCGAAGTGTAATCACTAAATCTATCGCCCTCTTATTCTCAAACACTTGCTATTATCCAACTAGTAGTAATAACCATCTAACATTAAACCAGTCTTGTGAGATTAATGACTTTTTATATGAAATAAGCTTTGTTTTAATTTGTTTAGCATATTTATTTATCAGGATTAGGGTCAACGTAATACCTAGTAACTATTTCAAGAATGTGGACTAATTTATTAATACTATTTACAACGGTATACCCATTATGTGTATTAGATTCTTGAAGTTCAGAATGTAATTCTAATTTTTTCACGTTCCTTGAAAATACCTGTAATCGCTTAAACATTTGACCATAATAAATTTTATTGAATGTCGATGAACTGCAAAATAATTCTTACTGGAATTGAAAATTTTGTGGGTGGCTCGTCTTAATTCGATTATTGGGAGCTAACCTGAATAGTAAATAAATAAATCGTAACCCTCTTTAAGTAATACTTTTAAGAAACATCAAAAGTATGTGAACTATAAGTTTTGTAAATTAACACTTAGGATGAATCCTCTCAAAACATATTATTTTGATGTATTCATTTCAATAAAGGAAATGAATGTGATACACTTAATACATGATACAGAAAAAATAAAATGTCGGGTGATTCACATAAACTACAGAGGATGGTACCTTAGAATAAACCTAGCTAACAATTCCTGATGCTGCATAACGTACACAACCATTGGTTAATGAATAGGAAATCACGTTCTCACCTGCGTAATTATTCAATTATCAAAATCAATATCTTACACTATTCGTTCTATTCCTACAGAAGTTACTGTATCCTTTTTTATGTGCACTACCGTGTTGAGGTTTTCCCAAAACAGCTCGCAATACGTTAGTTCGTAAGTGCGTCAGCAGTAGCTTGTTAACCACGTATCGTTCGCTTCTACACTCTCTGTATCTAGACAAGGTCGAATGCTCCTTCGTCACTCAATATTTATAATATCACCTATTCTGTGTTTGAATATCCCCAAGGTTTTTACTTTTTTTCGAAATTTTCTTGGCATATACAATTTATGCTGCACGTATATTCCTTAACGTGATCGTGTATAAAGAGTTGAAATTTAATTTCCCATTTTACCTCTTATTGACGAAGTTCCAAACCTTTGGCGGCGTTAAATAGTACTGGTGTTGCACTTTAGTTAGTTTTCAGTGACGGTTTCTTTTAACGAAACTGTCGTAGACACGCTTTTATAAATTGGAATGCTTTAATTAAATTTTTTAACCAATTTATTTTTTTGAAACTTTGCACATAATGTTTATTTAGGTCAGCCCAAACATTAAGGTACTGCACTATAGTCTATAATATGGTCGCGTCGGGTGAAACCTTTGTATTTGACCGTAATGAAATCTACACATATGATCACGTTGTGATTGGTTAAAAATGTTCTGAAGACTATATGAAAACTTATGATTCCTTTTATACCAAAAGTTCGCCGTCATCGTGAGAGATGACGTTATTCCCTCTAAATTTGAGTTTGATCAACAATAAAATCTAGAACCGTTTACATCGGATGCGATAAGTGATGTCACGGAACTTCCGATACGAAGCAAAGGGGTCCGGCACTCTTAACTGTGCCCTTAAACATTTAAAAAAGAATTATAATTTTTCTCATTAAACAAAACTTATTTCGTGTATTTCTTAATGTACTACCTAGTGAAATCTCGCCATTTTGTTAACAAACAGATATCCAGGAACACCAATTTGAATCACACTCACGAGTGTACTCGGTATTCGTTTGATAAATTGTAAAATTCCAATTGTTATTCGCCCTTCAATTCTACAAAAATTTCATTATACACAAGTTCAATGTTTATGAACAAAGACTCGTTTAATACGTTATTCTACGTTCAAACGTGAATGCAGTTAATTACACCAGATTGTAGCGCTACTGTATTACACTTACTTTGCCAAGCTCCGATGGTAAACGAAAGCCCCGTGCTTATAATTTTAAGACTTACACACTCTATACCCGACACAATGCTTTATATAGTGAAATAATTTATTCTAGGTTCAAATTCCACTGTTAACGACATTATGTGAGACGTTGAAAAATTGTGAGCAGTGTAACATTCTGTTAGTAAAATGCACAAAAATCTCGTGCGTAAGTACTAATTGCATCTGATTTTTAGAATCGAAAGCTGCATTTAAGGCTGTTGTAAAGTTTTACCCAAAACGTGATAAGGATACTTTCAACACAGTTATGAAAGATACTGGATATCGTCGTCTATCGTGAAAATTATCCTTTGTAGGAGAAAACGTTTTGCAGGAAATGAAGAAAATTCTTCTTCTTGGGTTAATTTTCTTGCATTTGGAGACGTTTTTAGTCGATCTCTTCTGGTTTCACTTGGTCCAGGATTAACGAGGTTTAAATCGAGGTATTCCAACTTTCCAGATTTTTTTGTCATAGAATCTAGATATACCTATTTCAATTGCAGTTTTTAAAGCTTGGAGGATAAAGCAGTTGCTCTAAAGTGGAGTGGACACTATCCGCCTCCATCATCGAGTGTTCCTTCACTAGACAGAGCTGCTCTATTGTGATCTGTTTGTTAACTGTAAAGTCTCTTAGAGCGCTGCTCAAAATCCTATTCCGATTGTGATATCCACAGCCATCTCATATCAGTGTATCAAATTTGTATTTGTCTTTCATTGTGGTCAAAAAGTAAATAATTCATAACGTAAATTCGTACCTCATGCCACATACAAAGTGGCGTCTTCATTTCCTAAGTTACAAATGGTCAAGTTATGTACTTGCAATATTGTCGATTGCAATATCTGTGCACAGAGAAGGACGCTTTGCAGATATAATCAAGTTTATTACTACAGCAAATGTTGTAATGGTCTTTTTGAGGTTTGTGAATGGCTATTTTTTCCTCTTCCATTGTTCGCTTTAGTAGCGTTAAAGAAGCAGCACCACTTTCGATACTCTTGGTGCATATGGGCCTTTGAGTGAAAAACCGATTCCACATAAACTTGTTGCGATGATTTTCTACAATAGTGGCTAGGCACCTTTGGCAGCAGATTTAGCCAATCCTTGATATATTTTTCATCCTCAACCTTTTCCTTGTTCGATTTGTTTTTGTTTTCACGACTAAGTTTTTTCTTTTCCTAACTTGTCGTCCATGTTCATTACTCCTTGTCACTTACACTTTCGTCTTGGAGTTCTGCTTCTAACGGATTTTCTGGGTTAAGCCTTTTATAAATGTTTTGATTTTCTCATCTTTGTTTATCTCTGCAGTTTGATACACATTTTCAGGATCTTTTTTTTAATCTGCTGCCTCAAAAACTTTTTCGATGTTTTGGTCAATACTTAATACTTAAATAACAACTTCGTGATTTTTGAATAAAGCAAACTAGGTTGGATTTGATTTTGTGCATTATTAACAGGACGCATATCAATAACTTCCGGTTCAGTATTTATTTATTTAACAGGGGCAGCCAAATCCAAATGCGTGTTTTGAGAGTTGTCGGGGAATTAAAATTTTCAAGCTTCTCTGTATTATCAGCAAATATAATTTCCATTTCCCGCTTGTTTAAATCTGCACTCGGCAACTCTAATCTAGCAACGGCTTGTCTTGTACACTATGGAAAAAGTTTTCAGAAATAGGAATTTCTTTTATTATCAACTGAACTAGTTGCTTCCCTCGATTACCCATATTCTGAAAGTAAAACATTGTATTAAGGCATTTAGAAAAAAGTAGTTTTACATATATAAAATTCAAACATAGACAATTAGATTAGGTGTAATATATTTTTTAAGAAAGAGGAAACCGATTTTACACAATCTACTAAACCATAGCCAATAATCTTCAGGTATCAATAAGCTCTCCAATAACTCACTAATATTTTTACCTCCCTGACGGGTCAGTTTTTTTTCATCCTTTCTAAATCTTTGAGAAACCACCGTTCATTTTTATTGGTCTTTATTCCATTTTTTGAGCACCCTATACACTAGGGCAAAACTGCGGTAGCGCTAAACATTAATCTTTCTTTATGGTATATTATGTATCAAATTAATTTAGAATAAAATATATCAATCCATAGCGAAAGTCCATTTCTTGCAAACATTATAGCCCACCCTGTAGACAAATAAATGTTTAATTTTGGTAGATTTTAATTTAGACAATCTAACTAAATTTGAATTAAAAATTAAAATTGAACTTATATCGAGCCTTAGCAAAATAAAAAATAATTTTTTAGCTGAAAAATTAATACGTGCTATACAAAATATACCTGTAAATACTAATACAGTACATTAGGAAAGTAGGGGATAAATTCAATTAAAATTCGAATAGGAGTTTAGCATAAAACGCTCGGACCCGTCGATTTTATTTTCAATTTAAATTTTTTTTACGTAAAAGTGAAATATACAGTGTGTGTCAAGAAAAAATATGACGTCGTCGACATTTTTTTAAATATCAACCCCCAATTAGTATTGCTTTTAAATTTTAAATTAAGAAGGGTACATATTTTTACGTCTGACAAAATAAATATGGATGACGATTACATAAGGAAATATTGAATAAAAATTATCGTAAACATTAAAAATGAGAAAATTTCATTGTCAATGTAAGAAAACGTTAAATTGTACATTTTGTTAAAATTATTTGCACGTTAGCAACTTGTGTTTAGTTTTTTGATAGGCGACAGCATTGTTATCGTGAATTTATCTAATAACTAGTCTACCGTTATGAAATATGAGGAAATTAAGCGAACGTGAAAGAATTCAAATCCTGTGCATGCTTGGTTTCGAGATACGTCGCGCACTCAATCAGAAGTAGTTGCGTTGTTTAATGCAACTCACCCTGATCGACCGTCCATTAGCCAAAGCATGGTAAGCAGAATATAGGCGATATTTCGCGAATTTTGACATGTTCGGGTTATGAAAAATCTGGTCGAAAGTCGACAAGTGAAAAAGATCAGTTACACATTGTGTTAGCATTGCAAGAAATTCTAATACCATCATTACGGACACAGCTAATAATATCAGTGTGGCGCGATCTATTGTGTATAAAGTGTTGAAAAGAGTAAGTTTCATCCCTACAAAATATGCTTACCTCACGAGCTGTCGGAAGATGATTTTGATCGGCGAAATGAATTTTGTGAACAAATGCAACAATTATGTTATGGTAACGTCAATTTTTTTTCCGACGTAGCAGCATTTGCTTTAAACAGCCAACATTAACGTTATTGGACAACCGAAAATCCTCATTGGTACACGGAATATGACACCCAAAACACTGAAAAATTGAACATTTGGTGCGGTGTAGTTGACGGACTACGTTATAGGTCCTTACTTCTTCGAGCATACTCTTACTGGTGCGAGATATTTATACTTTCTTCAAAATCCCCGCTTTTGCCTAAAAAAAATTTAAATTGAAAATAAAATTTACGGGTCCGAGCGTTTTCTTCGTAAACTCTCATTCGAATTTTGATTGAATTTATCCGCCACTTTACGAACGCACTGTATCTTTACGCTTTTAAAAGGCCATTTCAGTATTTTTTTCATTTACCTAGATAAGATCTAAAAAACTAACAAATAGTGCAACATGGATAGTTTCTAACAGAAAACAATAAGTTCCATTGACAAGCGCCTAGTTTAGTACTAAAGAACTCTAACTTGTACTTTATGCTACACAGTAAAACAAAATATATAGACCAATTTCATAAATGACAGGATTGTGTGAAGTTCCAAAGTAAACTACGAAAATTCGTTAGTTACCACGTGTTTACTAGTGTTGTCTAATACCTCCGGTGTGGACTGCCCAACGTTCAACTACGAGATGCGTCTTCTATGTGGAGAAGAGTTACATAGGAGATTTTTCAGGAAGCATTTGACTTATTTGCACATAGTTGACCTTCTAAATTATTAAGGCAAACTGAACACATGGGAGTTTTGTCTCAATTTATGGAACGGTTAAAAAGCAATCAAACGCAAGTGAAATCAGAAAATTGGCGTGAACGTCACATAGGAGGTATTTCACGCTTAACGATGTATGTTGATTAATTTGCAAATGTAAAAAAGAAGTTTACTAATCACAAAAATCCAAATGAATTTAATATGCTAGCGATAGTTACGGAACATAAAAATGTAAATTAAAAGTAAGTTTTAGTATCCATCACATTAGTACTTATAAAGTATTAAGCAGACGCCAAATTTTAAGTGTTAATAAATAATATGAAATAGTTAAAGAGCATAAACTTTGTTCATTGGAATTTTGTGAACCGATGATAAATGTTGTTAAGCGTCAAATTTCATTTTCTACAAAAGAAATGCTAAATTCTGAAAATTTTAGGTATTGCCTCACTGAGAAGTTCAAATCGTAGTCAGTAACGACAAACCTTTAGTGTTTGGCCTGTCATATTAGGTCATCGCACAATTACTCCTTACCTTGTGGAAATTTTCTCCCAATGAGAATCGACACTTAACGTCTACTTCAAGAAATAGTAGTTGTAGCTTTACAAGAGAAATATGGATAACACGGGTCAATCCATTTGAATTAGCCCAGAAAAAAATAAATTGTTTACTAGATTGAAAAAACAATCTGTTATACTGGGTGTTTCAAAAAATGTTCCTCTAATTTCTAAGGTAAATAGAATATTAAAAAATAACATTAGTTTGGTTAATAAACATGTGTCGGAAAATACCTCATTAAGAAGATACGGCCCTGTAAAAGTGCTCCCAAAAATACTTTTTTTTTTATTATCTCTGAAACGGTTTAAGATACTTAAATAAGATTAAGATCACAAATACCTTTGAATAGGTCATAAAAGGTAATGTTGACAAATTGTTGGTATTTTGTACAGTAGTGTCGCTGAAAGGGGGAGGTGCCACTTATTTTGCCCCTAAACTTTTTTTATGGGGAAATTTTCAATTTTTTGGGCAAAAATAGTATTTTTTTAACAATATGTCACAAAAATGGTACTCTTGTTGAAAGTTCAAACATTTACTGGTTTTGGAGTTATTTGAGGTTTTAACATGTTTTACCAAAAATAAGAAAATAAAAGAAATATTATTTGATTTACTTGAATTAAATAGGCTTCGACTGCAGACTCGCGATTTTTTTTGTTTGACAGATTCGTTTGACACATTGTTGTTAATAGTTTTCGTTTGTTTAACGAGCAATAACGCTTTTAAAAACTTTGAAAATGAATTTCGGCAGACCACGAGTGGCAAAAATTCCTCAAACAGATTATTTTAAATCTAGTTGTTGCGGATCCTACGATAAGAGTAAGAAATGTGGCAAGGGTAAGTAACGCAAGTGTTTCTAGTGTACATCGTGTATTAAAAGAACAATTATTGCTCCCGTTTTACTACAGGCAAGTACAAGAATTATTTCCGGAAGATCTTTTTTTGAGAAGAGACTTTTGCGAATTATTACGAGAAAGAACGAGACACAACCCTAATTTTTTGCAAAATATTCTTTCCACCGATGTATCAACTTTTACTAGACAAGGTATGTTTAGTAGTCATAACAATCACTTGTGGGCAGAGGAAAATCCAAAGGTTAAACTTGTAACGCATTATCAACACAATTTTAAGTTGAATGTATGGCCTGCTCCAATAGGCAACCGCCTCGTTGCATACCATATTTTTGATGGAAATTTAAATGGTGATGTTTATTATGAATCTTCGGGTAATCGTTTATTTCCGCTATTAGAAGGTTTGTCTCTAGATCTACGAAGAAATATGGTTTTTATGCATGATGATGCTCCACCGTATTTTAGTAGACAAGCCAGAATGTGGCTCAACAAACATTTTCCAAATCGTTGGATTGGTCGAGGTGCTGATGCTCGTATCCACTCGCACCAGTCTCCTGACCTAAATCCCTTGGATTTTGATCTGTGGAGTTTAGTTAAAGTAAAAGTATATTCAAGCGAAATAAATTCCATTGAAGAACTTCAAGCAAGATCCACGGCGCTCAAAGTATTATGTTTTCACTAGAAAAACATTTACGATTATGTATTCGTGATAATGGTGGGCATTTCGAACATTTAACGTAAAAACCCGTACCTACTTATTTAATTTTTTTTTCTGTTTGTTTTGTGTTATTCCTTTTTTTTTAATTGTTTCTTTTATCTGTTCTGCGTTAATGTCATACAATTAAAACATTTTGTAAGTTTACAATATTTTTACCTCATAGTAGATTCTTAAACAATCATTATTCCCTAAGGTAGTTCGTTCTCGCGCAGGAAAATTATTAATTGTTTCCTTTTAAAGTAATTTATTCATTCGGTTAGCATTCCTTGCTAAAACCTCAAATAACTCCAAAACCACTAATTTTTTTGACTTTCAACTAGAGTATCTTTTTTGTGGAAAACTTTAAAAAACACTATTTTTATCCTTAAAAAAAATAAGTGGCACTCCCTTCCCTTTAGCGATGATCCTATACAAAATATTAAAAATTTGTCAACACTATCTGTTATGATCTATTCAAAGGTATTTGTGGTCTAAATTTCATTTAGATATCTTAAACCGTTTCAGAGATAATAAAAAAAAAGAATTTTTGGGGCCACTTTTACAGGGTCGTATCTTCTTAAGGAGGCATTTTCGGACACATGTTTATTAACCAAACTAACGTTTTTTTTTAATATTCTATTTACCCTAGTAATTAGCGGAACATTTTTTGAAACACCCTTTAGGTGTTTTGCTCATGTCCTAAACGCTTAATAACTTTTTTAAAATTTTCATTTTAAGCAGTTTATTTTTTCTGCCAGTTTTGTACTGTTAACGCACTCAAGTTGTAGAGGTGATAAACAATTTGAATGATGTTGTTCTGTGTAGTGTATGATAGTGGTTTTAGCATATACTGTGCCCGTCTAAAGTCCGTTCCCCCTACTAATTTTTGAACAATTAGGTATATCGCAACGAAATTTGGAGGGCTTAAATAGGAGATGAAAACCTACTTTTTTAAGGAAAAATGACAGCCAACAGTTTTAAAATGGCGGCTGCATGCCATCTTAAAATACTTTTTTAAATAAAACCCATTCCATTTTCGAAATCTGCTTATAATTCTTAACATTTTTCTTTAATGTTTGTTTAGGTTTGTTTAGTGGCCGAAAATAATGTTTCGAGACTAAGCGAAGCTACATCTCCAACATTGTCTAAGACCAGTTAAACCATTAGCATTTGTGATGTTTATAATATTTTTTCATCTGATGCCTTTTTTTAATGCTTTGTTTCAATTACAAAGGCGAAATTATGGAGTAGTCGTTGTTTACACAGATACAAATGGATATACGAAATATACTTATAATTGTACCGTTCTGTAGAACGGTAAGGAATCACTTACCTAATCCGTGGTGTTTGCTTTTAATAACTGTATTATATTGGCAATATTGTCATTCTCTTAATTGGAATTCATTTTATGTAAAACTTCACCGGACGTATAATATAACCACCTTAACGGTGTGTATCACTTATTTATGTTTTAAACAATGAACTAATTCAGTCAAGATCTATAAAAACAACCAAACATTGGCGTGTCATTTGCATAAAAACAAATCATAATTAAAAGCTTTTGAATAAAAATAATGAACATTTTATGGAGCTCATTCATAATCTTCATTATAAAAATTTTTTAACGACTTCCAAATCCTTGCAAAAATGCTATTCCGGCATTCTTATCAAACGCTATCTTTTAGTGCTCAACTAGACGTAAATTAAAAATATACCACAATGCACGTACAGTTCAAACAGCAACTTAATTATTAATTGTTTTATACCTTTTTAATTGTTGCCATTTCATGTCATGCCATGTAATTGAATAGAATATCGTCATGACAATCTTCAATAACCAGTTTTGCTTTAATATCGCAAACTTTGATCTATCAGGTAAACCTTGCTCTTCCAATTAACTTTAAAGAAATGTAATTAACTTATTTAAAGTAGAATTCAGTTTTAACAAGGTTAACGTGATTCTGATCCATATGATTGTACAAAACCACTCTGTTTAAACCATAGCGTTGATTGATGGATTAATACGTGTGACGCTTCATTGTAACGCCATATTTGTTGGTACTATTTTTGGTAATCCATGCTCTAAGGGAAAGCATGTCTATAACTAACGACATTTTTTTATTTATTCGTGATTTTAGTTTTTTTTCTATTGTATACAATTTCACACCAGGGACACCGCTTGTATTGATCTAATATGTAGGGGAGACTGGGTTTGGTTGTCATAGTTTTGAGGTTTGTTTTGTTTTTGCTCCTTAGCTATTAAACTTAGAAGATGAGTTTAAATACGAAATTTGTCTATTTTTATAAGCTGCATAATATAAAAATAGTTTGGTTTCTAAAGGGTGTAATATAAAAGCGGTACAATATAGAACTTTTGATTTTTAAATAGAACACCCTATATATTATTTTATTGTTCGATTCTCCTTATAATTTTACCACCATTTTGTTGCTGGCAAACATGAAGTCTTTGAATAAACGGGTGATCACAAAAATTAATTCAACAACGTAAATTTGAAAATGCTATATCTTCCTTTTTTTAATTAGCACACCCTATATTTTTTAACGTCTTGTCTTCGTGTATTAGTCGGCTTTAATTTTTATTAAATATGTTCTATACCTATCTCTAATAGTTTCGGAGATATTTAAATTTGTTCAATTTTTTTCGTTGATAACACTGATGGAGAGCAAAATTAGTCGGTCACAGCAAGCTGTGACATAAGAAACTAAAAAATATTAACTGAAATACATAAATTGTAATTATAATAAATATTATATGAAAACGCCATTTTTAAGAGATATTTGAGATGTGTTTAAACGATTCATCGTAAAATTACACAATTTAATCAAAAGAGCGTAAAACAAAAGATGAACGAAAACAAATGAAGAAATCAAACTTGTCAAACAGTGCTAATACTTGTTTAGTATTGTATACTTACTTCCTAAATTACAAAATGAATTTTTCGAAAGAAGAACTTGTTAATATGATTTACGTGCTTGGTGAAAGCGATAAAAATTGAAAAATCGAATTTATAAGCAAAAATGTCCTAATGCACGACACCCGCAAGTTTCAGCATTTGCAAAATTGAAAGAGCGTTTCGAGCAAACAGGCAGTATTCATTATGAAGACAATTTAGAACCGCAATTAACGAAGATAATGAACATTTAGTTCTTCAATACTTGATTGAAAGGCCTCACGTTTCTTGCCGACAATTCGAATTAGAAGTTGGAGATAAAAAACATCAGTTAATAGAATTATAAAAAAATATAGATATCATCCATACCATGTCCAACTTGCACAAGAATTAGATGAGGATGACTTCGTTAATAGATTAAACTTTTGCAATTGGGCCATAAATAAAAATTTAGAAAAACCCAACTATTTTACCATATTTTTTTGAAAACACTGTCATTTTTAAACTTCTTGCGCAACGAATTTGAAACTTTTATTGAAGATTTACCTTAACAAACCCTTAGAGAAATGTGGCTGCAATTACATGGCGCTCCTCCGGATTTTAGCAGAAACGTTAGAAATTATTTAAATATCCAATTTCAAAACAAATGGATTGAAAGAGGAGGGCCGATCTCCTGGTCTGCAAGATCGCCTGACTTGACAAAGCTGGACTTTTTTCTTTGGGGTTGGATTAAAGAAAAAGTCTATCAAACTCCTCTAACGACTGTAGATGATATGAAGGCAAGAATTAGAGACGTCATTCAAAATATAAATGTTTCCACGTTACGAAAAGTAAATTTGTCATTTATTCAAAGACTTCATGTTTGCCAGCAACAAAATGGTGGTCACATTGAACATTTATTATAATTTTAAGTGTCTGTATTTCAGTTAATATGTTTTTTAGTTTCTTATGTATTCGTAACTTGCTTTGACCGACTAATATTACTCTTCTTCTGTGTTATCAACGAAAAAAATTGAACAAACTTAAATATCTCCGAAACTATTAGAGATAGGTATAGAACATATTTAATAGAAATGAAAGCCGATTAATAGACGAAGACAAGGCATTAAAAAAATATAGGGCGCGTCATTTAAAAAAATGAAGATATAGAATTTTCAAATTTATGTTATTGAATTAATTTTTGTGATCACCGTGTATATTGAAATCCAATTTTGAGAATAGATTAAAGTAAGCTTATGTATGAATAAATTCTATACCAAAGATTATTTTTTTATCTTTAAAAATAACTGAGATACGCCTACTTGAGTTACTACATAGTTAACTTTGCAAATATCTCAAAAACTGTAAGATTTAGCTTGTAAGTAATTCTTATAAAAAAGATGTAAAATTATAAGGAAAATCGAAAAATAAAATAATATGTAGGGTGTTCTATTTAAAAATTGTACCGCTTTTATATTAAACCCTGTAGAAACCAAACTTTTAGATTATGCAGCTTATAAAAATAGACAACTCTCGTATTTAAACTTATCTTCTAAGTTTAATGGCTAAGGAGCTATCGACCGAATACGCACTATTGGAGCACCCTGTATATATACATATATATATATATATATATATATATATATATATATATATATATATATATATATATACATACATACATACATACATACATACATACATACATACATACATACATACATACATACATACATACATACATACATACATACATACTAAAAATATTTTTCTTATAAGTCTAAATTAACAAACTTAATTAAAACTACAGAGTTAAGAACATTGTTAGTTTCAGTTGCAATCAGAATCACAGTTATGGCATCCATATGATAGATCACCATCGGTACATTCATCATGTGCTCAGAACTAGCACTTACTATATTTGACCCAGTTTTGTCCAGGATAACCATTTGAATATGACCCAATGCAAACCAGGCAGAAGGTGTCTTGGTCTGAATCTTCATCTGAAGATAATTCAGGAATTGTCTTTTTACTTGTTGAAGCAGATTTTGTTGTAATTATTTTTTGTTTTCTGGCATCAACCGTTGCGTTCTTCTCCTTGCCGTATTTTTCTTCTTTTCTAAAGCAGTTTTGACTGTTGTGTCCGTAAGAATAGAAGTAAAACGTCTTTTTCTTCCTCGTTTACTTTGTGTTTTTATATCGCTAGCTTTAGGCAGCGGTCTTAACTCTTCTAGTAAACGGTCGTTGAAATTGATGTTAGAAGTTGAAGCTGTTGAAATGACAGAAGTAGAACTATGAGCAGATGACGTAGCCGAAGTATTGATAGCAGATGACGTAACCGTAGTTCTTGGTTCAGCAGCGTAGAATTTCGTACTGGATATTGTAGGAGAAATGTATAGAATTTAGCCTGAGCTGGCTCACGAATATGTTGATTATTTTGTGGCTGAACATTCATTCCGTTCTAGAAATAGAGTTAAGTCAGGTAGAGGCTGATTAGTTTGTACAGTAACTTGATCAGGCTCTAATCGAGACTGACCAGTAGATTCAGCAGCTTGAACTGGTCGATCTGTAGCATAAGCAACCATAACCTCCTGAGGCGTTAAATGGACTTATTCCATATACATTAATACCGGCCATTATTTTTTTTTAGTGTTATTGCATTCAGTAAAGGTAACTTTACAATACCTGGAATGTGATATATCGGCATTGTTTGACACTGATTATTGGTTATCCATATATCACATGCAGTGTTAACATATTTTTGTAGCGGTCTGTAAACACTTCGGTCCAAAAGCTGAAGTTTATGGCTGCAATGCGGCGGAAATGACAAAACACTAACTCCGTTTTCATTTTGTCGAGTGCAGATATCGATAAGTGAGACTCGTGGTTATCGAGTAGCAGCAGTACTGGTCTTTCTTTTGAATATCTTACATTCATTACAAAATGTTCAGCAAATTTTACAAAATCCGTCTCCCCATCCATACGGAGGGATTCGCATCACCCTTGCTGCGAAGTGGACCGCTTGGTATAAATTGTTCCCAGTAGTTTTTACTAGGGGCAATAAAAAAAGGATGGTTCGAATTGCCTGAAGCTGAAACTGCAACAGCAAGTGTTGCTAACGACCCCGATCTGCGGACGTTGTACTACCGATTGGCTTGAATCCTCTAAGAGCTATAACTATATCCCGTTTCTGGATAGTGGTGATTCCGGTTTGAATTTTTAAAAAAAGATTGCACATTATTTTGATTGAAACTTAAAGCTCTAGCTTGGCTGGTAGCTTCTGGAGTTCTTATGGATAATGTTGGATGCCGTTTCAAAAAGGAAGTGAACCAATCTGGTCCTGGGTTTGTAGACCAACATGTTGGGACGGTAATATTAAGAGCCACAGCATATTTACAAGCTTTGCTACCTGATTTGTCGTAACGCTGTAATAAATATCGGAGGGAGTTTTTAGATAATTACGTAAATGATCCTTCTCCTTAAATATCTGAATTGTAGAATATTTATTACCTACCAATTTGATTCTTTTCTTTTGATGAGTATTGGTCAAGTTAATTAAAAACGAGATGCAAGTTTTCTGACGTTTGGATTTATTCTATTTAAACCATTTTCAAGTATTTATTACACAATAACGTTTAATGTCTTAAAAATAAATATACCTGTATGCTCTTCTTATATCCCACACGTACTGTTATTGGAATCATTCCAGGCTGTGTCGGTTGTTCCACCATTTTCCTTTTTTTCAATACGTGCTACGCAAATATTATAATCATCTGAAACAGTCTTCAAACTTAATTTATCAATAATATGAGCATGTATTGCCCCATGGTGGTCTCTACAATTAATTGTCATACGTGAGTGAAGTAACTAAGTATCTCCCAATTTTATACAAATACACGGGGCAGGTTGGAATACTATGACAACCTCCCCAATTCTCAAAATGCCATCCCACCCCAATGACGGTTCTTTAACTAAAATGGCTGCCATGTGCACATGAATTAATAAATTATAAGTGTGCTAACGTTACAATGTAGAACAATTTGTACACTTGCATACAATATTTCAAAATAATTATTGCACATTGCAGTAAGAAAGGTATATAAGAACGGAAATTTACTTACCACCTCTAAAATCATGAATCGACACCAAATTCACTATTCAAACTCACAACTTTGCCTGAAAGTGTAGCAATATAAGCGCCAACGGTTTTTACATACCTAGGTCAAGGCCCAATATTCTAGTTGAAACGGTGCGTGATTTAAAAGCATAATGCCAACCTACCCCTTATGATAACCAACCCCGGTCTCCCCTTCCCACTTTTCACATTATGGCAATGGAAAATATTTAATTCCGTAAACAATAGAAAAAGTATAACAGCAGCTTTTGTTAATAATTATACTGGGTTTTTTCATGATTATATCTGTACAAACCTAAAAGGTTAATTCAAATTGGATATAATTAAAAACAAATAAGTAGTAAGCGTACATAACAATTAAAGCACTTTAGCTTCACACGATATGCGTGTTTGTGTGTTGCGAAGATCTGTATTAAGTGTTAATGGGTCCACAGAAGTGCATAAATCTAAAACCTTTATAAACCTTTATAATCGCATTAAAGGAGACATTCAGAACGTCGAGGTCTAAATCTTCAAACATTTGTGTCAGTTTTTAGTCATTGTCGTAAGTATTTTTCATTTCCGCAAGGAAAAATAAGGAGAGGGTACCGTCAGAAAAAAATTGACTTTATCTAGGTAAATGTAATAACTAATAAGAGTGTGTGTGTGCTTGAGTGTACTGTCAAACACCACTCTTAATTATGACAATGTAAACTTTCACCATTATTACACATATTTAAAATACTTACCTTAAATTTTTGAAGCTCGCTAAAAATAGAAATTTCAATGACACCATCCTCGTCATATTACAAGGTCACTCTGCGGTCAAACGTTTTGGCGGGAAATTTGTATGTCAAGGTCAAAAGCTAAAAATAGAAATTGCAATATCATCATCATGTCACAATTCTTACAGGTCTAAAAATAGAGTGGTCAAGGTCAAACATTATTAACCTGTAGGGGTATCGTATGACATTTCTTAGTTTATAATAAAAGGCTTCCTTTGCGCGTGCATAGTTCAGCTTTTTCAAACAAAAAAAATCAATTTTTCTCGAAAACGGGCCAGAATTTGCCAAAAATATATTACAACCCCCCCCCCCCATCTCGCCCCGTCGACTTTTCAACGTATCTAACACAAATATCAAATTGGGGCAGCTACCCCTAGTAGGTGATAGAAATATTTTTTAAGAAATTTTTCCAAGTTCCGCCTTTTCAAACGAAAAAATCTAAATGTAAAGCTAAAAATAATTGCAAAGTCATCATCATCATCATGGTCATATTACAATTCATAGAAATATAAAAATAGAGTTTTCAAGGTCAAAGAGTAATGACCTGCAGGGGTATCATACTAAGTTTCTTAGAAATCTAAAAATAGAATCAGTTCATGGAAACATGAAGAATGATAGGTTGTTATGTATGTATGTATGTATGCTAAAATGTAGATCAAGGTCAAATGGTACTTAGGTTGAGTAAATGTTGTGAAGGTGAAATAGTTTTCTAAACTAAAAGTTGGACAAGGTGGGTATTTAACTTTTGACTTTTTTTTATGGTGTATTTTTATATTACTATACGAGAATGTACATTATGGTTATTTTAGCATAAATCGTTTAGAATCCATGTTTAATGGAAGTTGGTGTAACACTGTGTATATGAGTAAATAAATACCTGACACCATATTTAATAGCGCACGCCATTTGTACGCTGTGGTCCAGACATAACCCACAGTTGTCCGACCTATAAAATGTTAATTGTTTGATGTAAATATATAATATACGGTGTGATCAAAAATAGTTGACAAGGACATTCTTAAAAAATGTGACATTAGTAACTATTTGCCTCAATGCATAAATATTACACCAATACCATTTACATGGTGTCCGGAACATTCCCTACAAAATGAAATGGGTTATTCTACAGAGAAAAATATAAAAAAAGTTCATATAAACTTAGGTTTCTTAAGGGAGCTACCACTCTTTAAAGGTGACGTCACGAAACTGGTTTTTATTTCATTACTCTGGAACTACTTTAGGTGCACCTTTCAGATTAATAATAAACTAGAATTAATAAATGATAGATAGAAATTAAAATGAATAAAGTTTAAAAAAAAATATGTATACAATACAAAATAACAAATAAAAAGTTGTATTAAAAAACATAAGACGATTTTTCTTGAAAACGGTTGGTTTTAGAGATGTTTAACAAGAGTAACTTTTTCACATGGAAACTATCATAGAATCGTATTCTCACAGAAAATTGATAATCGAATGCAAGCGAAAGAAGTGAGGGTAAAAAATGTATAGAACCCCTGACCCTAGTCCCACCCTGTATATGATATCCACTTGTCTCTAATCACTAAAACAGTAATTATCATTGGTAAATAGTATGCCAAATTTGAAAGGTGAATCTAAAGTAGTTCCAGAGTAATTAAGCAAAAACCAGTTTCGTGCCGTCATCTTAAGAATCATTTCCGGACCTAAGCTTATAGGAAATTTTCTTTATATTTCTGTCTGTAGAATCACCCATTTCATATTGTAGGGGTTATTTCAGGACACCCTGTATAGCGTAAAACATTCCAGCCCAATACGCGAAAAATTAATTTTAAGATGTAATTTATTCACTTTAGAATTAATTATTCAATAGAAACAGGGTTGATAGTCAACACGAAGACAGCTCAACCAAGCCAATCGACAGCGAGCGATTAAAGTTTCAAACCCGAGTAAAGCATACGGGTGAACTCGTATAGAAGCAACCAGTCGCATTTATTCAACTCGAAAATGCAAGTCGGTTGGAAAATCGATCGTTGTGGTGGCCGTGAGCATTGTAAATTGAAGTTACGTGTCTAAATTAACATCTGGGAAAGGTACTATTTTGAACATAACTAATGTCCTGGCGTGTGGTAGGGCAACACACATTCCACTTTGCCGATTCCGCCGGAAAATATTTAGATGGGGAAGGGATACAGTCATTCAATAATGTGTAAAGGTAGCGTGTTAACTGCAAAGATTGCCGCAGAGCGCGCTTTCACGTATTACCTGTTCAGCTTGTACAAGTGGTAACCTCTTTTAGTAGGTATACAAAAATTGGGAAAACATAATCACAATTTGTTTGAATTCAAACACGCAAATAACTAATACGATTTTAAACTTGCTTTCCTACCAAAATAATATTCAAATACTCCAAATTGTTAAAAATTCTTTCATTCTTAAAACCAGAGTTTTAAGTAATCACGAGATGGAATATTTGAAAATTTTTTTATTTCATACTAATACGTTATAATCAAATAAACCCTTAGCTACTGTCACCATAAATACGTTCATAACTCCCTAGGGAAGTTAACTGGTATCTAGGCAGTTATAAATCTATAACTGCCCTATAATCATTCTAATGCATTTTGACAAATATTTGCAGACTTGTCAGTTTTTATATCCATAGTAACCATGCCTACTTAATTTTGAGAACAACGTTCATTTAATTTTAATAACAAAAAAAAAAATTTCATTTGCATGTTTCATTTTTAACGTATTAGTATGAAATAAAACTATTGATCTATCACGGGAGTTATGTATGTTAATAACCTCGGGTAACTTAAGAATTCGTTGCTCTCGGCAATTAACATACCCATAACTCCCTCGATATATAAATAACTATTAACGTTTAGGTTTTTGACATTTTATCAAATTTGTTAACAATCACAAAGTAATAAAAATATATAATTCTTAATAAATTATAAAGTATTTTATGTCTCTCGTACCATTATATTGTGTATTGTGTTATCTCGCAAACATCTGTATCGAGATATTAATATCTCGATTAATTTTCTGAATTGTGAATGATTCATCCTGTACGAAAACATTTAATCATATTAACATTATGTCTTATATATTTTAAATTAAGTTTAAATAATTTTAACTTGCATTTATTTCTACCTAAAAACACTAAAGTTAATGTTACTTAATAAATCGATCACTATCAGTTAATTATTCTAATGGATTTATAATACATATTTATTACCTTAATTGAACATGTAGTCTATTTATTTTTATGTAATTTCAAAATACCTCATATATTTAAGCAGGATGCCTTATATGATGCTTAGAAGCTATTTTGTTAACACCAGCTAAATCTCGATAAATGAGACCAATCACGCGATTTCTTGTTTGACAATTTCGTAGTTAGGTATAGTCCAGTCATTGAAGGTAGAATACGGTGATACTGTATAATTTTGCCAAACAGCACCGATTTACATAAAAACTGGATTTAGGTTCTACTTACCCTTTACTTTAAGGTTGACCCTAGGGATAGATACCACCGCTTCTCGGGGATGAAAAATGTTTCGTTGAACATAAGTCCGGGAATGGATAGGTTGACTAATTCTAGGCAACTTTTGTTCTATAAATTTTTTTCTGAAAGTCAATACTTTTCGACATGAAAATGTAAACTTTCACCATTGTTACACATAATAAGATACTTATCTTTTTTGGGTTTTTTTATTGGTGTATGTTAAATTATACATTCTGAACGTTTCGATAACACTTACAGTTATCGTCGTCAGTAATAATATTATCTATTAAAATTGTTAGAGATGTTGCAACAATTTTGTCAATGTTGAAAAATTAAAACATAAACATTAGCCTGCTATTAATGTAACGTTTAATATGCTCTAGAAGTTTTACCGGTTTAAAGTGCTTACATACAACAAGTTACTAGTTACAAGTTAGTATTTAAGAATATATGCAAACTTTAAACGGTCAGTTTTTATCCTACAGAAAAAAAAACAAAAAGTTTCAGAAAAGCGAAACCTACAATTTTGTACTCTACAAAATTTTGCGTATCATTAATAGTTTTCATATTAATAGCAGGCTAATATTTATGTTTTAATTTTTCTACTTTGACAAATTTGTTTTAGCATCTCTAACAATTTTAATAGATAATATTACTTTTCGACTTATTCGCAAGTGAAGGTGTCAATTTTTCAACCAAAAAAGAGCACGTTTTTTCGCAAATAACTGAAAAGTAAGTGTTTTATAAAAAAATGTAGCTTATCAAAAACCAAAAACAATGGTTGGTATGTGGTGTCCGTAAACCCAATATGAACGGACTAATTGCCTGTTGAAGGTTGGTTCTTAATCATCAAACGCCAAAATTGAAAATTTCAACGTGAAATAACCAAGAAAAAGTGCTTGAAAAAACCTTTGATATTGTTTTTATAAAAGTCCATAGCATCAGAACTAAGCACGTTATGACGAAAATAAAGTTGGTCCCTATTTTTTGAAATGTGAAAAAAAAACCTTAATTACGACCCCAATTGAAAATAATGGTTACCACTTTAAAATTCACTTTATTTATGTACTTGTAATATGCTCTAGAAGTTTGACCGGTTTAAAGTGCTTACATACAACAAGTTACTAGTTACAAGTTAAACACAAGTTAATATTTACGAATATACGCAAACTTTAAACGGTTAATTTTTATCCTACAGAAAAAAAAATGAAAATTTTCAGAAGCAAAATCTATAATTTTGTACTTTATAAAATTTTGCGTATCATTGATAGTTTTTGAGTTATTTTGAAGAAAAGGTAATTTTTGCAAACTTGCTCTTTTCACTCCAAGCTCAATTTTTTTTTTAAATTAAGCGCTTTAAACCGCTAAAACTTCTAAAGCATATTAAGTACATAAATAAAGTGAATTTTCAAGTGGTAACGATTATTTTTAATTGGGGTGGTACTTAGAGGGTAATTTTCACATTTTTTTTTGTCGTCGCAAAAAATAGGGACCTACTTTGTTTTCGTCATAACTCACTTAGTTTTGATGCTAGACTTTAACAAAAATAAAGGTTTCTGCAAGCACTTTAAAAAAGGTTCCATAAGTTTTCCCCAAAATGCATTGTTTTTTAGTTATTTCACGTTGAAACTTTCAATTTTGGCGTTTGACTAATAAGAACCAACGTTCAACAATCTATTACTCGTTTGTATTTGGTCTATTGACACCATAAACATACCATTCTTTTTATTTTTTTATAAGCTACATTTTTAATAAGAATAATGTTTTAGATAAAATACTTAGTTTTTGAGTTATTGACGAAAAACCGTCTGAAAACGTGGTTTTTTTGGTAGAAAGATTGACACGTTCACTCGCGAATAAGTCGATATGTATTGACTTTCAAAAAAAACATAAACAAAACTACTGTAACCTAACAAAAGTAGATTACATAAACGAAACTACTGTAACACAGCAGAAAAATAAATTGCATGAGCCGGGAATCGAACCTGTCCCAACCACGTGTCAGGCAGCCACTGTAACCGCTAGACCAACCCGCCGTTTTCCATTTTGACGTTGATACTGTTATTTAAACCATTTATTATGGTATAAGGTATGGAAATTTTAAGAATTACAGTTAGATTTTAACCATTTGGAATATTTAAATATTATTATGGTGGAAAAGTTTAAAACCTTATTAGTAATTTGCGTGTTTGATTTGAAACAAATTGTGATTAGGTTTTTCCAATTTTTTTATAACTACTAAAAGGGGTTACCCTTAGAACACATAATAGAACATATAATACTATTATATGTTCTAAGGGGTTACCACTTGTATAAGCTGAAAAGGTAATACGTGAAAACGCGCTCTGCGGGAATCTTTAGACTGCGCAAGTGTTGTCGTCACTTGTTGGGATAGGTCAATTCCCGCGTTCCAAACAAACCGAATCTGTGTTGAAAACCAGTACTAGTTTAGTTAACAGAAGCTTTTTTGAAGTTATTTTACTGTTTGTATTAAGGTAAGTACCTTTACAGATCAATGTTTTTAGTAACTATTCTTTACACAAAAAAGAGTTCTAAGTATGTCTTCTTTAAATGCTTAAAATGACATTTAAAATGAAGTGGTGTTACGTCGTATTTTTATAGCCTTTTTTTCCAATATTACTTTATCACAATGTCCATTTCACAAATCCCTAAAGAACTCTTTTATTGAAGTGATATATTGAAACTTAAAATTTTTCTTTTTTGGCAGTTCACCATGGTAATGTGTTTTGCACCTACGTGTAAACATTACAGTGAAAGGGATGCATGCAATTTTTGTGTATTTCCTAGTGATCCAACTGAATTGAACCGATGGTTAAAACTTATTAGGTAGGTCAAAATAATTTAAAATAATTTTATTAGACGAGAGAACAGAGATCCAGGAAACATAGTAGAATATGCAGTTGCCATTTTATTGATGGAGACAAGAAATAAGCCCACATTGCACGACTACAATAAGGGAAAGTAGTTTGATTCGGCCAAAACTACCCACAAACGGTAAATGTGTAATTATTTAATCAATTAAAACTTTAGAGCATTGTTACTGAGACTGGCATAAATCACGCCTTTCAATAAACTATTGCTTTGCTCAAAACAATTATGACGTTAAATAGGCTATCTCATCTTTAAAACAAACAAAACAACTAAAGCGTAAGTGACTAAACCGCCGTAGTAAGAGATAGAGACAACAGCTGATTACACAAAGAAGCACTCTATTCACTACATGTCTACTTGTTACCAAATCAATACAAATGCATCAAAACGATCTTGCGGCGCTACATAAATTCCACCAATAATTATTTTACTATGCTTTGCTTAAATCGCCTTGATACTAGATAGTATCAATTTTCTGCAGTTCCTAAACTATTGTAATTTTACTTTCAAAACAAATGTGATTATAGCATATATTAATCGTTCCAAAATTTAACGCTTCTGCAATATAAAATTTCGATACATAACCGTTCGTATATACAAAAGGAAAATAAACACAATCCTTTATTAGAGATTGTCACCAACACAATAATAAATGAACGTAAACGATTACTTTAAAGCGCGGATCAACGCGGATCAGCAACATTGGCCTCTCTAAATCTCCTCTAAATCTCTACCTCCCAGAGGAAGACTAGCGTAATCGTCGTCGTAACCACACTTTCAATGTATAATCCACCTTGTGGAAGTCGGTAAACTTGCTTCGATTCAAGTATAGCGTTGGATTGATATTTCAGTTGGTTATACAGTACTGTAACGTTTATATTTACACGATGCTCATTACTTTTATCCAAATATGTCAGTTACGTGAACGTACATTATTACTATACGAAACTTATTTATTTGTAGGTTTTCTAGTTACTAGCGAGCCGTAATGTTTAGGAATGGACGTTTTGATTCATCCGCACACAAGGCGATTTTAATCCACAAATAATGGAAGGCACTAGATTCTAACACAAAACCCCTCATTTTAAGGACGCTTAACGATGTCCCTCTGGACAAACGACACCTTACAAAATTTAGTCACGTGCTGGTTGAACCTACTCAATATCCCTCAACAGGGTTGATGGGGAAAACTATCCATAACGGATTTTAAAAACTCCATTCCCACTTAAACGCTCACGCGCGTCGTACTTCCACCGGCCGCAGTAATTGAACATAACACTTGTACATCTAAACTAGGACTGAAACACACATCTTTCACTTTTCGCCACATTGGATTTTTATCTCAAACAACCACACTAATTTATTACTTAAATTTTAACACGCGCCAAAACGAACTAAATTTTCCTGAGCCGAGTGGGAAAATTACATCATAAAACAACCTGCCTGTTATCAATGTAACCGATATCCTCCTATCTATTACTGGTAAACAAACCAAAACTATATTTCGTTCTGAGAATAGCGCTACTAAGTGCTATTACGATTTGTAATAATTCCAGATAACATTAAATACGTGAAAAGCTTCCAAAATATATGCTTCATCGCGTTCAGCTTTCCTGAACTATACTGCATTTCTGATGTTGGGTACTAACGAATATCCTATAGTTCGAAACTAACAACAAATACTCGATATGCACACACGTGGAATATTATTTATTCTCAATTAAAACATAATTTTATATGGCCCACGTGAAGGCTAAGCACGCAGTGGGTTTGAGGTTAAATTTTTACATAATTTTTTTTGTGATTATATGACGGGTTGTGCGCGGCGATGAATTATAACAACTATGGCTGATATGAACAGCACAGTATGGAGTTTGTATTATAATGAAAATTCATATTTCTACATAAAAATATAAGATTTAGTGATATATTATCATGTTACAAATAATTGATTTTTAAATATCAAGTTTAGTTAACTAATAAAATACATATTAGTATAGTAACAATCAACAATTTATTCCCTTGTATATAAGCAGTTAACTGAAATATGGTTATAAAACTTTAAGAACCATGTTAAGTTTTATTATTAAATTTACGATGAAATGTAATAAGATTTATACGATTACTACACTTCAGGTGTCTAATGTAAGTTGGTTATATTACGATATAACTTGAAATAATTTTCTATAAGTTACTTTTAAGACCTGCCATGTCTGAATTACAAATAACTTAGACAAAGAATATAAACATTTTTCAAAACAAATCGATACACTATTATGCTTTAGGTAGTAAAACAGAGAAACCGAATGCGATTCTTTCACAGTGCACTTATTACTATAAAATATATTTTAAGTGTGCTGCTATAAATTATAAATTACAATCATACTGTATATTTATGAACTGGATAAGACATTTATATTTCATTTATTATTTATTGCGAAATATTAATGATACGTAACTGAGCGGTACTAAAATAGTTAAATCGAACGCAATGTTTAGATGATATTGAGTTCCCTTTAATTATTTGGTCATGTAATTTTGCTTAGAAATATCAAATATCAAGTTGCTCGTCAAAATGAATAAGAAAACAGAAAAAATCCTCATGGTCTGAAAAAGTTTGTAACACTCTGACCAATTTTGAACGTAGCCAAAAAGGATTTTCAGTTGCATAGTAGTGCATGTTATGCCGATTTACTCCTTAACGTGGCTACATCGGAAAATATAACAATATTGGATTCGTTGATCAACATCCTCGTCTTGCACTCCTTGATGTGGATGATATTTATACCGCTTTGTTGTCCGACTGACTGACGATTTGGGTATCCTTCATACGTGTCCTACCGTTACCTGGCGTTTTTCTTGAATTATTTTTCTTCAGTAATTTTTGTTGACGGCGGTTAATAGTGGCATTGTCTAAAAAATAAAGAATAGTCTGTCAACCTAACGAGTATAACAGAGACCCTAAAAAGAGAGATACATATATACTGAGAGGTGGCGGTTTAAGTTAAATTGCGGTGATATATGGGGCTTCCAGGTACTTTTAAATATTTGGGCAACCGAGGTACTACTGAACGATAGATGGCACCACGATCAGCTTAAAATGTTAAACACCATTTTACTTCCACTTAAATTCAATTTAAGCATAACAAAAAACATTTCTGCTTAACAGGTAATGTGTACCTACCAAACCTTAGACAAGACATTTCCTTATCTAAGTTACCTACCAAACAAAATTTTGCAATATTTACGTAAAACACAATTATATAATTCCTCATCATTTGTGTTCATGTAATGTAACTGAGTTTAACAGGAAAACCATTAAAAATCTGTTTTTGGGACAATTCCGAAAAGTCAAATTTCATTAAAATCTTTCAATGAATCTTACAGAGATACCTTTTCGAAATGCTCTTAATCTGCTTGTCAGGTATTAAATGTTTTTCGTCATTTCAAGGTAATTTCAACATTTTTGAAATAAATATTCGATGTTTATATCTATGTAGGTAGTACACTTTATGTTGAGGTTTTTTATTTCCGATTTACATATTCCAAACGAGTACGCGTTGATACGAGTAACTTTTGTGTAAGGAAATTTTCGAACGAGTTAAAATTTTTATGCTTATTCATTTCGCAACATCCTATATATTACTTGCCAAACTCACCCCGTTTGGGTTAAATGATACGCTCATCAACTGGGTTTCTAGTTTCCTTGATAAAAGACGAATACGTGTCGTAGTTGATGGCTTTTTTCAAAAGAAGTTAGCATTAACGCGGCGTACCACAGGGATCCGTTATAGCGCCTACACTTTTTCTGCTGTACATAAATGACTTTATTTATTCAACAACTAACCCCATCCATTGCTTTGCTGACGATAGCACTCTTCACTGTAGTTCATCTGAGTCTACTCATAGAGATAATCCACCTTCTATGTCAAATCAAGAAATTAAAGCTGAAATGACAAATTTAATCAACAAAGACATTCAACGTATTCTCGAATGGGGAAGCAATAATCTAGTTAAATTTAATGCTAACAAAACTCAGTGTTGCCTTGTGTCGGCCAAAAAAGGTCGATCGTTTCCTGTTGTAAGTATGAATTTTTTTTATGATTGTGGACCTAAACAGGCTAAATTTGGCCTATCGTGCTAAAGCACTCAGGAACACTGGCTCAGTTCTTAAATTTTCAGACCGTATTACTTTGTTGGGAATGACTGTATCTTCAAATCTCTCATGGGTTGACCATCTTCTGTCAGCTACCAAAACAGCTGCTCATAAAATAGGTTTTTTGTACAGATCTAAGCAGTACTTTACCTCTCGACAACTCCTTCTGCTGTATAAAGCTCAAATTCGGCCACATCTGGAATATAATTCTCACCTCTGGGTTAGTGCTCCCCAATACGCTCTCGATATCGTTGATCGTATGCAAAAGAGTGATTAGGCTTATAAATGACCCGTCCTTAACTTCTCACATACAGTCCCTTGAGCATAAAAGGATGATTTCAGTTCTTTCTTTGTATTATCGTTATTACAACGGATATTGTGCTGCTGAATTATATTCTTTGATACCATCTCGGGCTATCTTTGCGAGAAACACTCGGTTCGCTCATTCACATCATCAGTATGCAGTACAAATCTCCACTTGTCGTACCAAACGGGCGCAATCCACATTTTTCTACACGGCTTCTAAACTCTGGAATGATCTCCTAGTTCCTGCTTTCCTCTCACTTATGATATGAGAAAATTTAAGGTAGGCATCTATTGGCAATTTTTATCTCTCTATCCATCCTCCTAAGTGTTCCTGAGTGCTTTAGCACGATAGGCCAAATTTAGCCTGTTCAGGTCCACAATCATAAAAAAAAATACTATTAGTAAGTTTGGCAATAGTGTACATTACACTTTTGCTTTTTCAAATATATTGCAACATGTGCTACCGAGTAGAACACTCTGTTCTCCCTACAATCTCGGATACTCCTTTTTCGGGTCTTACGGACCAACAACGTTTCCTTGTTAACTTTATATTTTCTAGTGTTCGAAATTACGAGCGATTGTACCTTAATGTGTCAATACCTGGACAAATGTTCAAAGGGCTTTTCACTTCTATACCTGTTCCTACCTCCGTAACTGAAGTTGGTAGATTACTCAGAATGTGTAGTTGGTATCGACGTTTTGTTCCAAATTTCGCTACGCTTACTGCTCCTTTAAGTGCTCTTACTCGTAAAAACACTCCTTTCGTCTGGTCAACTCAATGTAATTCTTTTAACTGTTTAAAAAATGTCTCGTATCTGCTCCTATTCTTTCATGTCGTGATTTCTCTTGTCCTCTTACTATACAAACAGATGCCTGAGATTTTGGCTTAGGTGCTGTTTTAAGTCAAACCACTACGGCTGGTGAACAAGTCATTAGCTACATCCGTCGCTCCTTAATTAAAGCGGAACGTCATTACTCAACCACAGAGAAAGAATGTTTAGCGGTCTTATGGGCCATTGAAAAATTTCGTTCTTATGTAAAAGCTGCTTTTCGGTAATTACTGATCATCATTCTTTGGTATGGCTGATTAAACTTCAAAATCCTTCGGGAGATTAGCTCGTTGGGATATTAGGCTTCAACAATACGACTTCGACATAATACATCAAAAAGGTAAAGACCATGTTGTACCTGACGCTCTTTCTCGATCTGTACCAAAGCAACAGAACCAGTTACTTCACGTATCTCACTACCTATTACTGATCCATGGCATATTTCTATGCGCAATCGTGTAAATTCTTCTCCAAAGAAATTTCCTTCCTGGTTTGTTAAAAATGAATTACTGTTTAAGCGTACTAAAGCTACTTCAACTTCTGATGACTTAGGTGACTGGAAAATAGTTGTTCCAAAGAACTAACGTTCTAAAATTCTTCGGTAACTGCATGATTCTCCTACTGCAGGTCATTGTGGGGTAACGAAAACTGTAGCTCGTATGTCACTTCATTATTACTGGCCATCCTTACGGGCCGACGTCTCGCGTTACATTCGACACTGTAACATTTGTGCTGCTCATAAGGTGGAACAACAGACACCACCGGGATTCTTTGCTCCTGCTATGGTGCCTACTCGGCCATGGCAAGTACTTTGCGCAGATCTCGTGGGACCACTACCACGATCCTCAAAGGTTATTGTTTTATACTTGTAGTAGCGAATTATTTTACAAAATTTCCATGCTTCTTTCCTTTATGTACTGCCACAGCTACTATGGTTACTCGAATTCTAGAGGAACAAATCTTCTTAATGTTTGGTACTCCGTAATATATCATTACGGATAATGGGGTACAATTTCGCAGCAAGGAATTCACAAGCATGTGCTCTCGCTATCGTACAAACATTCTGTATACTTTAAAATATTACCCTAGATCGAATCTGGCTGAACGAATTAACAGAGTTTTTAAGACAATGCTATCTTCTTATATTAGCTACAATCAGCATACTTGGGATGTAAATTTAACAAAGATCGGATGTGCTATTCGCTTTGCGAAACATGAAGTCACTGGTTATTCTCCGTATTTTGCTTTCTGCGGACGCGAACATATACTTTATGGTGATCTCCTTATAACAAATAAAAAAATTTTAAAAAATGTATGCGTGTGTTGTTATATTAGAAAGGTAAATTGCACCACGGTCTAGCTCAGTGAGGTACAAACTTATAAAACTTACTGAAATTGAGAACTCGTTCATCAGGTGTGAGGAAAGCAGAGATATTTTCATAGATATAATCAGTATTAGCATTTGTTTTAATTGGGCACCACTCAATTTCTAGGTTTAATAAATAAAATACAACAAAAATTGAGAAAGGTTGTACCTCAGAACATAATAGGTAATCTGAATAAGCACTAAACATCTGTATTTATATGTATATTTAATAAAGCAAAATGTCTGATTAATATCAGAGTAAAATAACTAAAACGATGCTTCTTGTACGGTCTTACAATCTTAAAATCACTAAATTAAACACAGTAGATAAACGTACAATCTGTTTACTTAGAATCCAAAATGCAATCTATTCAACATGAAATAATGAAAAAAAATAATGGAACGTGTATTCACCTATGTCAACAAATTACAGTTGTGATAGGTTATGAACTCAAATGTTTTTATCAGGAGCAGGACTCGGCTGTTCCTTTTCTTAACCGTATCAAAATAACACTAACTGATTTGTTATTTACTTAACTGCACTAAAAGGATAAGTACTTACTTGTACAAAACAAATATTTTAATCTCGTCTTAAACGAACTGTAGCTTGATAACTTTCACTTCCAATTCCAAGACAAATATATGATAATGTAAAGGTAATTTCCATTTGTAATTAACGTACAAATAAACGAAACATAAACGTATAGTTAAGCACTATAAGTTTCATCTGTCTTCAAAATAAAATTATACGAACGCAGCTTCAAACGACGAAAGCTGTTTATAACGACGAACGCAGAATATGTATAACAGCATATGTGATTGATGCAAAACAAAGGTATCTCCATTTATGTTCATAAAGATGACATTGCAATAACCTGCCATTTTAACAAAGTAACTGTTCGTGACGTCATACCCACGCCACTCAATGATACGTAAATTTACCAAAATAAAAGCTTTTTCTTGAAGACAAACGGTATTATTACTCCTACCTTTGTTCTTGGTTCTTGTTTCCCTATTAAATATAATATATAGAAAATGTAATTAAACGCCTTTACATACCTTATAAAAGGGAAGCAAAACTTAAAAAAGATAACGTCTTAAATGCACGACGTGATAAACGGAAATGCACCAAGCATGCTCAACTCACGCTGCGCATAGAACTAAAATTGAATGTCTAAAATATACACAGGGACGCTCGTAATTATGTAGACTGAAGAGAAAATATTGCGATATAAAAATTTAATTATTGAATGAAAAAAAATGCTTAAAAATACTAAGGTAATGTAAATATACTTATCGATAATAATGCAAATTTGGAAATTTATATTAAGGTAACGACAGACAAGAATTGGCACGTTACATCCTGAAGAACCTCTTGACTCTGACTCTCCTATCCTGAACCCTAGTGGGAATACTCCTCCGACACGATCCGACAAATTTTATGACTAAATTCGCTTAGACATACTTAAACGTATGAAACGTTCTACTAAACGAGTTCAACAACGATATAGTTTCCGTCAACGTCACGTCCGTTACAAAGTATATGACTTGATTTGGAAAAGGAGTTTTGTTCTCTCCGATGCGTCTCGTCACTTCAATGCTAAGCTCGCACCGAAATTCGTGGGTCAGTGCCGCATAACGCGAATACTTTCTCCTTGGACGTATGAAATACGCAAACCTTAGGAAAGTCTCTTGGCGTGCACCACGTCAGACTTCATGCCGCACGTACCTGCACTCTCTGTGTCTTCTAGTGCGACGGACGGGGATGATCTGACTATCTCTGATATTGGGTCCTAAGCGCCGCAAATGGCACAAGTAGTTTTACAATACTACTTATTTTCGGGTGACTGGTTGGGATTCTCTTCTGTAGGGATGGCTATTTAGGGTTACACTCACCTCTGTCTTTTCGTTCTTCGAGTGTATCCCTGCTCGAACATCAGAGCCCTTTACTGCTGTCTTTTCTATTCTTTCGGGAGGGTTTCTTAGCACGACTGTCTCTTTGTGCTGGGGTTGGGCCTCTTGGGTTTTTAAATCTTTCGTTGGGGGTTTCGAAATTCTGGGTGGGGTTTTTGATTTTGCTAGGGGATTTGATACGTGTAACTTTTGTGTAAGGAAATTTTCGAACGAGTTGAAATTTCTATGCATATTCATTTCGCAACATCCTATACTTTAACTGCAATATTAGTAAGTTTGGCAACAGTGTACATTACACTTTTGCTTTTTCAAATAAATTGTGGTAGTTTTAAAAATGTCTAATTTGTTGAAGAAAATCACATGTCTTCTTTTCTGGTTCTTTTTGATAAGGGGGAACGCCATTTTAAGAAAATTGATTCGTCGTTAGAAAACTAACATGATATATGGAGAAGATTTCTATAATGTTATTACTTAAAAATTAACAGTTTTGGTACTGGATTTGACTTTCTATATCTTTAATTGTACTAAATTTGGTTAGTGATCGTATTTTACGAATCTAATTAGTTTCTAACACATTTCGCTTCGAATCAAGAGGTATGTTAAACCACTTTCTTTCGTTACATTGATAATTTAAAATCAATAAATACATGTTGTAATATTGTAAAATAACAAACATTTTAAAAGAAAAGTTGCGTATCAACTCATTTCTAATACAATTGGTTTATATAGGTTCTGTTCGTCTTATTGCACTTTATCGCTTCTTCTGTTCTCAAGATATTATTGACCGAAACTACCAGTACAGTAGGCTAACGTTTCTCCGAGTTATGAAATAACATACAACTGCTTTCCGAGACTAATCATAGGACATTTTCTGGGTACTCCTTCACATGGTATCATCCGTTTGGCTAAAACACAAATTATATCTGGTAATCCATTCGGCTAAGTAATACACACACATACATCACCCGGTGAGTGAATTTTATTGACTAATGCTACATGACGAGGCTCTCGTTACATATACAATTGCTGGGGTTACTCATAGAACAACTCGCTATTATCACGAATTACCATTGTACTGCTACGTTTATCCTTTTTGGAAAATTTAATGCCTGTAACCATTTTGTTGAACCTCTTATTAGGATCATATGGAACGAGGTTATGTACTTCTAACTATAAACGTTAGTTAAGTTTAAGTGGAAATTCGAATTGGCTTACTTACACCTGTCATTGGTTTGTTAACTGTTAACCTTTAACTTAATTTTTTTATTACTTTTATATGTATTTAGTCTTACAGTTAACAAAATTCACAATTTGCTTTAATAGTTTTATGTCTGTGTACGTGCAGTTCAAGCCATCAGCTGCTTTGAATATGTACTTTGGACTTAGTATATAGGGTCGCCCTTGTACAGAGTGCGTCCTAAACTATACTAACGTTTGGGTTATATAAAATTTAAATTGCTTGTTTAGGGGATTGCTCCCATAAGAATTTTATAAATGTTATGCTTAGTTAGGTTAATGCATGTGTTGCATTTCACTGGTTAAAATTGTTTCAGCTACAAACGCTATCTTAATAAGGAAGCTCAATTTTTCTTATTACGGCCTTCAGCCACATGTTTAAAACCAATGCTTAAGATTTTCCTTTGTGCTTATTTAAATTTATGTTTTACACTTATAAAGCTAGTGACAAACTCAGCCTTTCTGAACCTGTATGTATTATGTTTGCTTTATCTATGCTGCTAATTGCAGGTAAATTTAATTTCTTTGCGGTTACAAAGAAGCAAGTGTAGACATCTAGTGGAAGTTTTAGTTTATATTTTGGGTTTTAAAGTGCGTTTTGGGTTGATTTAAAACTGAAATACCAGTTTTAAGGAGAGCTCTTCCTAAGACTTCGGTTTAGAATTACTTGTTTAACTTGGTACTTACGCTTTGTTGTTTCATTTTTAGGGTCAATATTGGATGTCGAACCGTGCACTAATTTTTTGTGTTTGACGTATTATAAGTTGTTCAACATTTTTTAAATTATAGGTTTAGCACTTTCCAGAAAGGTAAGTGGGTTACTACTAGACCATTTGAGTCAGATTTATTTCAGTTTGTTTAATTTCTCTAAAAATAATAATTTTTTTTGTTAATATACGAATAGAAAAATTCGCTTAAACAAGTTGGTGTTAAACGATCGTCAGTTGTTTCTTTACTCCTACGGGCTAGGATCAAAATTCCTAGCCAGACCATTTACTTGGTTGGACTTAGTTCAGCGTTTATTTTAATTGTAACGTCTCTCTCCTTTTGCCGTATCCCTTTTCTTGATCCGGGGGCGATACAAAAGTTTAGATCAAGTGGTGCCCTTTTAATCTCTCTGTGTACTTTCCTACACCAAACCGCCCACGTATTCAAGTGCCTTCTTAATTCGTGTTACCGCACAATTTCTCCTTTTCTACCACAATTCTTTTGTGCAAGTAACAGCGTTACGATGTTCTGATTTAAAATAAGCAATATTTAATAGTGTGAACGTAATTTAGGATTTTTAATAAAATGAGAATTAAATTTGTTTATTTAGTTTATCAATAAATTTATCCTATTTTAAATTTCGTTCGATATATCTACCGAAATAATTTTTCATAGAAATGACGTTCATGCGAAGAGTTTAATTTTTACTTTGAAAAAATTAGGTAACAGGAAACTTTCTTTCATTGGAAAATATGGATATTTATTTTGGCATTACTGAATTTACAACAAATACAATACTTATCGCAAGGATGAATTCCTAACAGAACCAGTAAGAACTTCTTGTATAACTGGCAGGGTTTGAGCGAAATGATATCTCCATTAAAAGGATTTTGTAAAAAAAAAACATTCAGTAACTACAACAAATTTTTATTAATTTTTATATTTTACTAGCATATTAAATTAACATATTTATTTATTTATTTATTTAAACCAGAAAGAATTACAGAGAAATATATACAGAAGATATACATAATGCAAAACCCTGTAGGAGATAAAGGGAATTATCTATGCGCAGTCTAGTTACTTCAAACTAATATAATTAAAAATGAAAATAAAAAACTTATTTAACTAAGACTTAAATCTAAAATTTATATTTACAAAGGTACTTTCATAATGAAAAAAAAACTTAGCGAAGATCATTTATGAAATAATAGTATTCTAGTTTTACTTATTTATATAAAGTTGATTGCATTATTGTGAAAATTCTCACACTATTTCTTGTGTGAGTTTTTATTTATGTCTAGAATTATGTACTCTTTTGGTAGTGAGTTAAAAATAGATATGGCTTTATTGTAACTAATGTTGCTACTAATTCTTTTTTTACTTTTTGGAATAATTATATTTTTTTTTCTAGTTTTACTAGTTGACGCAAGGAATGTATTTTTAAGATCTGAGTAGTGGAAAATTAGGGCTTCATATTTGAATAGTTGTTCTAAGTTCATGGGATTCTCGTAGATTACAAAATTGTTTTTATTAACTATTTTTAGTATTTTTGTATAGTCCACCCCAGGCTATGACTTATTATACTATGGACAATACCATAGTATACGATTCTTAACGTTTCTTGTATCATACCTTTAGCAATTTTGTAAAAAACATATACCAGGTACTTGGTTTTTTTAATTATATGTTGTATGTGACCGTCCCATTTTAAATTAAAATCTAAAATTAGTCCCAATGAGTTTCTATTTTTTATTTTTATGTCTAATTGTGGAACACTGTCCTTATAGTTTCCAAAAGTCATGTAGATCGTTTTATAAAATAAAAACAAAAAAAAATTAAAGATATGAACATTAAACAAAGCAATATACAGGGTGTGGTAATAGTGCGATGAAAAATTGGTTTCTTTTTTATTTAACTCAAAAATAAAAAAAGCCTACCTAGAAATATACGAAAATGAACAATAAAGCACATAAGAACCCAAAATATACCTACTACTGTCACTTATTTTGCAAAATTGTCAGTTTGTCAGATTTTTTTGTGTTTTTGTTTTGCAGCAGCTGTAACGTCCTTAAATACTAAAGTTCGGATTACTAATTCTAATTAAAAAGATCTATGTACTTTACATTCATTTTCGACAAACCAATCATACAAGTGCTTTCGCAATTTATTGGTAATTAAATTTTTTAAATGCTTGGATAATTTCGACCTTCCCATCAAATTCCTCAAAATATTTTGAAAAATAATACATACTTATTTTTGTAAATGATTTCAAAATCGGTGATGGCACTTTCAAGTGGCAAATTGAAAAGTCCCCTATATTAAAATTCTTTAAAAAAATGAGACATTCATTTTTATCTTGAGTTTCATTCAGATCGTCTTCTATAAATGCTTCTGAACTATTTTTAAGAGTAAATTCAGAATCGCTTTATATGGAGAAACTTCTGAATTTGTTGAAGAAGTTGACAAATATGATGGCATATTTAATTCTGCCTTCTGATTTAATGATAATCTCGAGGATTATTCATCATGTTGCAACGTTACATCATCATCGTCTTCTTTACAATTTGATTGAGGGGGCTTTAATAAGTTGATTGTTATATTAATTTTAAAAGCTGCTCTAAAAGCTTTTGTTGTTGGGTTTCTGCTATAACCTCCACATTAACGATATACAGAGAACAAGTTTTCGATAGGATCTTGGTTTAACCGACGAGTAAAAATAAATGTAAACCCTTCTTTAAGCCTGTCAAAAAAATAAGTTTCTAGCATTTATTGTCTGTAAAATATTTTGGAAGCAGGGGGGCTTTGTCTGTATATCATCTTTGTGGCTCTGCTTAACTAATGAAAAAAATATTTGTAACCATCCATTATGGCATCATAAGCATATTTATTTGATAAACTTAATGCTGTATTCCAAGGTTTTACCGCATAAAGTTGTTGGCTGTTCAAGGCATCAAACAATTCTTTTGTCTTAACAGCAGTTCTTATAGCTGCAGACATACTATTGCTAAATAATTGTGTAGCTACTTTTACAGAAAGTTTCTCAAAGTAATTTGTTTTTAAATGTTTCTCTGTTATTTTTAAGAAAGGCCTTCCTGTAGAACTGCCCCTATCTACATTTGCGACATCTCGGATGACCGCCATTGAAATAATATTATTTTCAAACAAAAAATATCCGTATAACGAATTATTTGTAACACATTTTATTAGATGAGGTTCATCAAACAATGCATAATATTTTTTATCATTTAAAATAAAATATGGGTTTGTAACTGAAATATTTAATAATTTATACAGTTTTTGATTAGTTGTAGATCCGTCATAAACAGTAGCCAAAGGATTGAGAGAAATAGCTTCTAGTTTTTCAAACGCTGTTGTGACACTTTGTTTTAATTTTGCAGCAGTTACAGCAGTTTCTGAAAATAAATAGGCTATGGGAAGTTTCCAATGCGAATAAACACCCCTAACCATTATAACTAAGACTTTCTTAGCTAAACCTTGACTTTTACCAAATTTACCCAAATTTTCAAAACCTTCAATGCCATCATATCTTTAGAATAATCTAAAAATTGTTTAATGTCCATTTCGTCAAACATTATGATATATATTTTTTCTTCTTCTGTCATAGTTTGAACTTTTAACTTAATTCTATAAAAAGTTTTTTTTTAAATTTCGAAAAAAATTGTACAATCCTGGTGATTTATAGTACATACTTATAGCAACATTCTTTTCATCTTTTAAAAAGGACGTTCGTGCTTTGTGATACAACTGCATGCGTACTAACGCCTGCGTGAATGGCGATAATGTTTTAAAGTCTCTTGGTGTTAGGCTGCTAACAGTTTTTTGTTTCCTGGTTTTAATGTGAGATAACAAAGACAACTGACTGCGATTCTTTTTATACAAGAAACGAAGTTTCCTATTCAATTTCATTTTTGTTGGTGTCTCCTTTACATTGATGTTTGCAGGACTATCTTCCAGGGTACAGATGTCATCCCCATCACTTATATGTAATGTAGTGCTGGATGGTGATATTTCCCGTTTCCTTTTTGCAGGTGTAACAAAACATACCTGATTAAATGGTTGCATATGGCGACCAAGCAATGTCATAATTTGCTGAGGTGGAACAAGGAGTTATGTATGTTTACCACTATGCACTACCTTTACATGTTCACTACTATTATATGGTACAGGAACGGCTGACAAGGATATACCCTTTGTTAAAAGATATTTTCCATCAAAATATGATCCACAAAGGAATTTCTTCTTTGGAGAATTTGTGCTCAAATTCGACAGTTCAGAGTTACCTAAAAATAAGTAAAAATATAATTTTCTCTGTTCTAAAGTGCTATTTATTGCATTGATAAAAAAGTATGAGGGCTCAAAGCAATCTTTAGATAAATATCTAGAGACCAGAAAACAGTTTGCTGTCATCTTCAGTACAAATAATTATACTAATACTTAATTTAATAGAATGAATAGTGAAACACTGCATGTTGGCTAAAGATTAATTCGCTCAATGCTTGTAAAATATTATTGTACTTAAGTACAAGAAAGTCTAAAGTGCATTGGCATTTCAAAAGTAATCTGTTTATTCTCTGTACATGATATACCCTGTAGTAATGTTTATTATTCTTGTAATTTTTTTTAATTCAGAAACACTAATTAAATAAATGTAACAGTCTTCCCTTACAATTAACGACTTGCAGAGCCCATTACTTCATTACATTACGACATAAAATAAAATTACCTGAATTGTTAATCCACTCAATGCATCTTTTTCCATCATGAACAAGAAATGTAAATTTTCTCGATGCAGAGTTATTTCTACTAGATCTTCCACAATTATAGTAGGCACATTTGTTATCCGACATCTGTAAAATAAAACAATAATTATTAATTATGAATATGTCATAAAATCCCTGTGGAAAAAAATCTGATAGATCCAAATAAAATACGATGTTCGATTGTAAGTTATGATAAACTCTTGTGTTTTTAAAACGTCAATTCCGGATACTTACAGATTGACGAAAAAAATAATGGATTCATTGGATTATTTGGTACCGGAACGACAAATTGGATTGTATCAGTATTTCCAATTAATTATGATCCAAAATTGCGATACTAGAATTTACCAAATTTCTATCTGAATATTTTTCGATCCAGATTGACCTGTCATGATTCTTATTGGAACTTAACATTTTCTATCAGACTTTTTCCACAGTTTACACATTTATTTTATACAGATAGGTAAGTAGAGATGTATTATTTTTTATTTTTGGATTTTCCTATTCATCCATGTCTTTCATTCCTTTAGAATCCATCACCAGGGTGAATGCAATATTTTTATATTATATATTTATATTTTTATTATTATCAAATAATTTATGCAAAATGTACTAACTGTAGATGGTTCCAACTTCCTCAACTAATAAAGTTACTGTAATACAATAAGAACCTATTAGAACCAATTTTTTCATATTTCTTTAGAAATGTGACAAAATAATACAAAGGGGATGCACAAGCATCAAAGGTGTCTAAATAAAATATACACGGAGTTACAAATCGGTAACCAGCTACCTTCGCTGGCTGCATGGATACCTCCAAACGACATAAATAACCCAAAAAAAATTACATTTGCATCCCCCTGTTGAATTAAGTGTCGGCTGATACAAAATTCTCGAAAATTACGACGAAATAGGTAATTATTAAATTATACACGAATGTACATAATCACATTATTATTGATAAATATGTGGTTTTATAAATTATCATAGATTATAAATAGGGGATTGGAATTCGTTCTTTGACGTAAAAAAAGCTAACATTATTTTTAATAATTTTTTGCATGTGTACCTATTCTTATTTCGTACTTCTAGTTATGTAAACATTTTTTTTTAACTAATTCAACCAAATAGGTATCTATATAATTATAAACAAATGATTAGTATGTATGTATAGTATACTTACTTTGAATAAACTTAAAAAATAAAAAACTGGCACTTAGTGTCCTTGAACAGGAAATTCACAGGGAATAAATAAATAAATACACGTTTTCAAACAACCACTATTTATAATGAATAGAAAAAATGTCCAAATGTCCAAAATTCAACAAAGCAAAGTTAAGAAACCAATTCACACCGCTACGACATGAAGCACTGTATAAATGCAATGCTAAAATTGCTAAACCTTTTTCATACCGTTTTCAGACACTTTTTGTTGCGCATGACCTTCACAAAAGTCTTTTGTTCTACAGCTAGCTAGATTAGAAAACAAACTTTTTAGATTTCTATAAGTGTCGTCAGCAGCGTCTAGCGTTTAAAAGCATAAGCACTTAATTAAAACAGACATTTTTCTTAAATTCAAAGTGAAATATTTCATCCAGCGCCATCTAAACGTGCTTCACAATATGCCATCTGTACGTTTTGTCCATAACTACAAAAAACTGTTAAATAATTAGTCCGTATGGTTGATAGACTATTTTTTTAGACAATGATAATGGATATTCGACATTCAGAATACCCCAATTTATAAATTTTTTGAGCTAATAATAGACTTTGAAAACGCTTGTTTTATATCTCAAAATTTTCAACCCATGCTCCATATGACAAACGTTCCATTAAACACGAAGAATTAAAAAATGCAATTAAATGTAGGATGTGCCATTAGAAAAAATATATTGTTTTCCTGTATCACTTTTTTGACGCACCCTGTATAGTTACAAGTATTTTTTCAAATATACTTGTTTGCCACGTCTTCCCTATGTAAGATATGGTTTTAATAAAAATAACATCAGTTAATTAAAAATTTACTTTATCGTTGGTACTCAGTATACATTTGCCAATCATTACTTGGTTTTTCTACACTGTGTACAACCTTCAGTCTTGTCTATTACAAACACAACTTGTAGCATATTTTGCTTTTCTTCTAGAGAATTTTCAAAAATCACGTTTACAATAAAAATTGTTTAATGATGGTGACAGTAATTCGCTTTAACTGTTTTTAAAAACCATCTGTCCTTCTGATGATAATATTCGTTAAATCGCTTGAAATAGAGAGGTTGGTGAAAAATATTTAGACCACAATTCCCTTAGTAAGCAGTGGAATAGCCTGCGCGCGGTTTACAGAATACAATCTAATTTTTTATATCGCTAAAATATTATAAATGTCATAGTACTTTGTAAGTGACACGTAGTATTACATTGTACGTTCGTTATCCCTTATTTTGTTCATTATTATCCACTTGGTGAGTAGTTACGCACTCGTTTTGCATATTTCATTTTTACCTAATATTAATGATTGTAGTTAACTATATACAGATGAATTTCGAAAGAACGGAACTGCTCATCAAACCTGTTTGCTAACTCAAAGGATGTATGCGCGAAAATATCCCGATAGAAGACAACCCTCGGTTACAAGTTTAGAAAAACTTGAATTGAATGCTTTGCTGTCTGTAATTTCGGAGCTTTCTACCAGTTCGGCAACAATATCCAAGGAAACTGATATACCACGATCTACCGTTAGTAAAATTTTAAAGAGCAACAAGTGTGATGACTACGGTATACCATTCCATCAAGAACTGTTGCGTCCTGATCTGGAAATTAGAACATTATGCCAATGGATGTTGGAAATGGAAAGAATAATAACTAACTTTTTCCAAAATGTATTATTCTCCGACTAGCCACTTTCACTGGTAGCCCAAACCGTCATAATCTTCACTGTTATGCAACAGAGAACCAAAAAATAGTAATACTAGTTCATTCGCAGCAAAAATGTTTATAGCTTTTATTCCATTTGAAATAAGCAAGTTATTGAGGTTTGCAATCATACAACTTCGGATGAATATTTCGGGGGTTGTGGAGGACTTCTTCAATTAAAATACGTTAAAACATAGCTTATTAGGTTTTCTTAGAGCCCCATCATACCGATTCCGAAATTCGCAGAGGTCAGGGTACAGCATCGATTTTTGTAGAACCCTGCAGCCGTCAACATCTTCATATTTTTTCAAATAATTTGAAAACGGTAAATTTTTAAGATAAAACATCTTACATAAGTTAACATTAAAATTAGACGATAAATCCAAATATGGTTCTATTTTAAAAAACATAATTTGTTACTACCACACTTTTAAGGCGCACCCCGTATATTGGAAAATAATATTAAAATACGACACCAAAAATTTGATAGGAATCCTTTACTTCTAAAACCTACATTTACTGAGATATCGCACTTTGATGCACCAATTAGCAACCCTGTATAGATGTGCTGTTGCACCAAGAATACATATACAGGTTTTTTACGCTACATTACAATCAGTTGCACCCGCTTGTGTTAACTGCAGCGGTTGACTAGTCGACCGCTGATGATGATAGCGTAGCTATCGAAACGCGTTCGGTGTTTTTTAATTTTGTGTTGTACGTGGGTGTATTTTGATTGGAACAGATCCTGCCACAGTTCCATTATTACTGTTCGTTTGTTATCATTTATTTATTCATTATTTATCATTTGTTTTGTATTTGACATGGTTACATTTACTAATTCTGAATATGCTGATATTCGCTTTATGTATGGATACAGTAATGGAAATACATCTCTTGCACAAAGAGAATACGTACGAATATTTCCCAACAGACGAACTCCACATGTGAGAGTATTTTCTTCAACCTGTCGCAGAATTTCGAAAACTGGTACTGTTAAAAAAATAGTGCGCCTGAGAATCTAGACCTAGATGAAGCAATATTACAAACGGTAGAAGATGCTCCCACAATGATTACTCGAAAAGCTACCAGTGTACTTGGGACCTCAAAAATTTGGTCTGTGTTGAAAAAGAATGGCTTACGTCCATATCATTATACTCTAGTTCAAAGGATTAGAAGAGCACGATTTTGCTAAATTTCATCTAGAATTTTATGAACAAACGAAGTGAGATTCGACAGAAAAGGTATCACTAACTTACATAATTCACATTCATGGTCTGTTATAAATCCACATTTAAAAAAGAAACATCTTTCCAAAGGAAATTTAGTGTGAATGTTTGGATGGGCGCAGTAAGTAATAAATTGATAGGTCCATATTTTATTCCTAACGTTTTGACAGGGGAAGGATATGAAGAATTTATGAGAAACCACATGGAACAATTGTTGGATGATATACCTATCACTGATAGACAACACATCATTTTCCAACACGACGGTTGTCCAGCACATTATTGTCTAAATAAATGTTCGAGTGTTGTTGAATAAATGGTTTCGAAACCGGTGGATAGGTAGGCAGGGAATAAAATTCTCAATTCTATTGAATCAGAGCTTCAATGATTTATTACAATTTTCGAGAGGTAGCGCGGTTGAAAATCTTTTTCTGGTGGAACTAACGAACGAATTTTTACAAAAATGGTTTTATCGGGAAATTAAAACATTGAACTAGTTAGACTGTTTTAACGCTACATGTAGAGAATAGTTTAAAAGTTATAAGCAATAGAAAATTTGAAATCGATGTTGGTTTCTTTTACATTCTGATTTTAAATCTTTACAATTTTTTTCTTATGAGCACATTTCTCATACTTTTGCATTTTTTAAGTAAAATACGTATTCTATTAATGGAAAGTGAACTAAAATTACTGTTTAAAAGGATCAATTGCTACAGAATCGCCTGAAACTGAACGAAAACAGGGAATTACTACAAAATCACAAAATCTCAAAAACCGTTGAATTTTGGATATAGGTTAATATGGCTCAATTGACAACAAATCAGCCATACTAACACCTCCTTGAAGGTTAGCATCTAAGTTGGAATCACCTTGTATAATTTGGCAATTTTAGAATTCCAGTGACATTGACAGCAGATCTCCCAAAACTCAATTCTCCAATAGAACATCATTTGTTCTAGGAAGATGAATAAGTTTTTTGATATTAAATACTCGCCGCTGATGACTGTCGGAAAAAGTATTAAAAGTATTACAATCACTTGTGACTTGACATTTGAAAATATTCTGTTAAAGCCTGTCCAGAAACAAAGCGAAGGAATAAATTAAAATAGTTCATTTATTTAAGCGGTATACGATTTTGTATTAAGTACTTAATAGATTTCTTAAACTAGTTTTAGGATATACCGCTTCCATACTATAGCGTTACAACGTAAGTTATTTATCAATAGCTGCTAATCCTTTAACAATGGTACGTACCTGTTGTTGAGTTCTAAAGTAAATATAGGCGTGTACATGGATTTGGCAGACAAAAAAATGACTAATTATATCATTAACAACACATTAACATCAATTAAAGTGTGATTCGAAATACAGTACATACTTCATAGTTCAATTATTTGTAATTAATTAGTTTAAATTTATTAAAAGTGTGGTCGATATCTAATCAATAATCAGTTTTATATTTTTTATCATAAAACAACCCAACCCCAACATGTTGATTTATTCCTTCGCTTCGTTTCTGGACAGACTTTATATACAAAAATATTTTGAAGAGCTGGGGCAACTAAAACTTGTGAATGCGATCTTATTACTGGCTGTAATAATGGAAGACATAATTACAAATACTTCAAAATTCAAACAATTATTTTTCGCGGCCAAATCGAAACAACATTGTATTCAAACTTTGTATACAAGAATGGCACCTAAAGTATCAAAACTGCCAATCAATATCATAATGGTATACTTCAATACCAATTTGGCATATTTTTTATATAATCTACCTACTACCCATGAATGTGACTTTACATAACAAATTGCTTAGCTGTGAAATAACTGCTAGTGAGTAAGAACCTTCACGTAATTTTGTACTGCTCCCGATCATTGTGCAATTTTGACAGTATTTTTTGTTTCGGAAAATGAATGAAATTAAAAATTAAAATTGATCAAAATTTATCCATGAAAGAATAACCCAAGTGTATGAAAATAACGGCTCATCTTACATTCAAGTAAAATATTAGACGAAAGAATTTCTATGAACTGACAACTAAAGAAATTATAGGACTTGCTGAAAATTTACTACTGTATGATTGACGAATGAAAATCCCAATGTTTGCAAAAGAAGCTGATAGTCAAAATTGTACACAAGATTTGGGCATGAAAAAAGTATCTGCTCGATAGACTCCTGACGACAGAGCAAAACCTTCGAGGAAAAAATTTGTCAAGCGTATTTGGACCCTTTGGCAAATGATAACAAATTATTTTTCGTGCATTGTCACAGCTGATGACACATGGGTTTTAAAGTGGGACCCTTCCACCCAACCGGAATCAATGCAGTGGGTTCATAACTGCTCATCACACTCAAAACAGGCAATCTTCGTCTGGATAGTTCATCGTCACCCTTTTTGGGACTGTAAGGGCATTTTGCTTATTGAATACATCGGAAAAGGAACTATCATTAATAGTTAGGTTTCTGGAAGCACGAGTGCACACTTGAAACATGCATTCAAAGCAAACCGAGCAAATTCCTGATGAACAATAATTGCGTTGCACGACAACTACAGGGTCCACAAGGCTGGCTATGGTAAAGCCATTATTGCAAACTGGGGGTTTACTGAATTATTAGATCCACCCTACCTTAGCACTATGTAATTTAGTTTGTTCAAACGTATAGAAAAAACACGTCAGTGGTCGCAAATGATAACCCTACAGGCGCCGTAACGTCGTTTTTTTAGGAGCATACAAAACGCTGGATTAAGTGGGTTAATATAGATGGTAATAAGTTTTTTTATTGGTCTAGAAAACTTACTCTCGTATAAAATATCCAGATGGTGGACCAAATATTATATGTTACGTACTTAAATTAACTTAAAAGAGATAATAACTGTAAGAAAGAATTACACCATTCTAGCTTACTTGTAAAGAAAAGAGATATGTATAATTATACATAGATTAAGAAATCCCTTATTTAATCAAAACGGCAAAATTCATTTTATTAAATTCACAAACTCAGCGCAATTGTTGAACGAGGTTTGCTATTGATTATAATATTTTTAATAAAATTTAGGAAATCTGCATTTACAGGTTTGGCTTGAAGATGTCTGGAATTACAAATACTTATCTTTTGTGAAAGTAATGTATATGTTTTGTAACAAATAAAATTTAGATTCCATATTATGGCTTTCAAATATATTCAACTAACTGTTATAGCAGGCTTATACATTACATTTTCATACTTTATCAACTTGTTTTGACGCTTCAATAACATTTTTTGCACGTCACTACGACTGACGACTATAACTTTACTTGCTATCGAAACATATAACTTTTGTATGGTTTATCTTAAAATGCGCAATTAAAAATTTCCAAAAAAAAATAAGTATCTGTAACTATGAATTCAAATCGTGAAAGTCTACTCTTTATGTGCCTGGAACTCGCTTCCTGTAGTACCTCAAATGTAGAAACCATGAAAAAGGATTTATAGTCAAGCTTTCTTAGTTTTGACCTAGACAGTTTTTGTGTACACAGCCACTAAAGGCGGTAAATACATGACATACCGCAAAGGTCGATGTACCAAGGGGAATATAGAATATTTCAGTAAACAATGTTTTTATATAAAAGCTTATTTACCCTAGAATCATCCTACTTAACTCACAATGTGGTTTCTTTGTTGTTATAAGACTTACTGGCCAACCATTATGATAGATAGAATGACCCTCTGACGTTTAGTTAAAATGTGACCAACGCCTGGTTTTACAAAAATATTACTTATGTACAAAATATAAACATTATAATTAGCTTCCTATGGATGTATCAAAACATATGGGCGTATACTGTTAATAAAAAATTCTGGATTCACATTCTTGGTTGTTCATAAGCGTCCTAAGAATCAGAAATGGCAGCTACTGTCAGGTCACTAGTTGAATTTTGAATTTGGGGTACGTTTTATAAAGACCTATCCCAGATATGCTGAAGTGAACTTGATTCACAGTTTCCTGTTCGTTGCTAAACGTCTCCAATAGGGTCTTTACTTTAGTTAAAACCTCACCTTCACTAATACACTTAGACCAGATGCGAACCGCATCTTAGCTGAGACAGAATGCGCACTTTATTTTTAGATAACAATTCTTGTAATATGATTTCTAATATTTTACAACCTTCTTACAGATTATAACCTGCGATTTATTTTTAAATATCCGGTTTCTCAGAATTGTGTTCTATTTTTAGATAACCTTGACCTTTAATTAACCTTGGACTCATTTCTTAGAATTTGGTTCTTGGATAACCTTGACTTAAAGAATATGCCATATAGTATTACATTTTTAGGTCTAGGCTTCCCTTCAGATATATCCTTAGACTTGAGTGTTACATGGACGTCACCTTTAGAGATAGATAGTCTAGATATCATCTTTAGTAGTTCGTGGTCTTGATCCCTGTGGTCGCAAGTAGTTTGGGCCTCAGGTACTGTAATCCCCCCGAGCACCTACGCAATCACAGCTTGACTCTTGAGAGAAGTACAGACTGTTTTTATTTTGAGATAACTTTGTTCTCTAATTAACATTATTTTCGTTTCCAAGAATTGGCTCTATTCTTAGAGCTCTCCACAGCGAGCCTCTTTCAAATTCTTGTTAAAGGTTTTTTTTTATAAACCCTTTGTGGTGAAAAGTGTATTAAAATTACGGTGTCTTGGCTAGTCTTCCTTACTTTACCTTAACACAAAACCGGCTGATACAGTTATAGTTTTCCTGCAAAACACGTCACGCTTGATTATCCTCTGGTCGAAAATGTTTCTGATGATACAGATGTTTTAATATTGTGTTTACATTTTTCCTAATGCTTCCATGATACAGTGATTCGTGAGACTTGGCACCAAGATTAGTTGTTCAATGCTTCCACTGGATACGGTTCTATTAGTTCTTTTGCTCTTTGAAGAAAACTGAAAGCATTAAACCTCCTTAAAAAGTACGAGGAATAGAGGACAATATTTGCTTCTCTTGGATCTGATTTGATTGTTCCAGTTGCAAATCTGAAAGCTCTTGATAAGCTTACCCTCTTCCTGTGCTCCAGTAACTATGCGTCACGCTCATCCGTTACATAATGTTCAAGAGCGTGCAGAAACTATGAACCTGTTTCACTACGACTCTGTTCGGATTGACTTTTACCTCATGTCCATTATGCAAGCTGTGATTTCTTATTCTGAGGACAATTATGTATCATCAGGCAATCAAGATATTTCAAGGGATCATACTAACATCAGTGGCAATTTTAATTTGTTTTGTTAATGAATGAGTAGGTTTATTAAACGTTTTGTTTAGTTAGTTTAACAGACAACATTTAACATTGACATTTAACATCCAAACAAGTAGATCTACGCATGAATATCGGATTTCTTGTGATTAACAGCATATGCTCTTTTATGTTACCTACGTTAACATAGATTCTTTATTGTATTTATTATGTCTATATTTTGTGTAGTAGATAATATTTTTATAAAACCAAGTGTTTTGTCACGTAGTCAAATGTCAAAGGACCAGTCCAGAATCATAATGAATGGCATGTAAGTCTTATTAAATCTTATATAACAAATGAGGTGCCATCTTTAATTGCACACTATCTTTAATAACTACCCTCGGCAGGTGGTCATAACAGATTTTTAACATGACACATCTAGGAACATATCCTGCCAGTGGCATTAGTCTCCCCGACATATCACAAAAGTGTGATCGACAAGGGAAGAAGGTATTGGTAATAATTACAAAATCTATTGCTCTGAGATACTGCAAATTAACAGCCAAAAAACTAATACTGCCCTACCTGTTGTTACAGGCCAAATACACATTACAAGATCAGCCCGTAAAGGCGATTTGTGCACAGGGCATAGCTCAGTGATGTGGGCGGGGTTCTTACTTAATGCTGTAAAAATGCGCTCTTCACAACACCAAAAACATCGAAATCAGGTAAAAAAAGTCAAAAAGGCGCCACCTGTTAGCTACATTTATAGCGGGAAAGCGTCATGAAATGGATATTATAATGGCCTAACTGGAAACCATAATGTTCGCTCAAAATAAAACTACTCCCCTCCCTGAAAATTCTATTCCAAAAATATTGACCAAAAGTTCACCTAAATCTCAACAAAATCTTAAGCTTCTTATAAAAGCTGCAAAATTGCGATAATCAAACTAAAAACTCAATAAACTTAGCAAAAATTTATAGAATCCTACAATTTACTAAACGTCGATATCGGGATGTAGTACCTAAATTCGGGAAAATACACATTTTCTCCATAACGAATGTTCAAATTCGCTTACCTGTTTAGCAAAATCAGGACAATCAATGATGTCTACAATCGGTACGTTGATTCCTATAAAAATCACTTAAAAAAATTGCGACTACTCGCAAAACATGACTGGCATGCAAATATGCCAGCTGTTCGGTCAATAACTTATTTACTTTACAATTACGTTACGATATATCTATTAAAACTGAGCTTCAGCTTCAATTTTATCATCCACATGAAATTAAACCAATCATCCCCCTTAAAATGCGCTCAAATTCAAGAAAATAGTCAACATTTAAAAAGTTACGTTATAATTCAATAAGCAATGACATCTTCCGAACGTAATTACTTTACTTCAAATAAACACAATAATGACGTTAATTCAATGACTCAATCTCATAAAAAACAAACACTTAAAATTTGCGTAAATGTGCTGTAAACAAACGGGTTAACATTTAAGAAAACACAATAAGTACATTAACCTAAAGATATGTATTATGAATAATTAAAAAAACACCATCGAAATGTCAACACAATTGTTTCATTAATCAAATTATTCTATTGAATTAAATCACCTAGTTTACTTAATAGGCGGTGATACTAGCTAGTTTCAATGTCAGGCTTGACTAAATCGGATTCATATGCCAAAATAACAACTGGTTTTAACAAATAAATTTAATTCTCCTCCTAACGTATTCGTCACATACAATTTCGATATAAATTCGCCAGTATAACAAAAGAAAAAAAACACTCAGATAAATTTAGATTATAATACGGATGAAAATACACTTGCATTCAAATTTAAACGATAAAATACTGGAAGTTAATACCAAAACACACCGTTTCCAACCGTTTGTACATACAACAAAAAAGTAAACCACGGCCAAAAAAATGCACAGAAATGTTTACCTTAATTTGCTTCAGCCCCTTTGTTATACAGACACCTGGCGAAAATCTCAGAGGATGACCTCTGCGGCGGCCTCAGCAATATAATGGAAGTTGAAACTACGCTCGGTGCTCAAAGTATGATCCAACTCTCTTCCCAATGCGTTTTGATTGATATTACAATTTGTTGTACGTTACTCTAGTATTTATGCTTCCACGTTGCTCTTTAACCTTGCTCTAATTGTATACAACTTATACGTGACGCTCATTAATTTAAAATATCAAAAAGATTATTTACAGTGAGTTATTGGTTAACGGTTCAGCAAACGAAACAGTAAAAAAAACTAAAACCTGAACTGTTTTACTATTGATCCGCACACAAGATGCGATGGAACTCAAGAACGAATGAATGACCGGCACTTACTCAACACCGAGACCAATTCTCTGGACGACATAACGCTAAAATAATCCGGGAGGAACGATGTTATAAAATTATCCCCCAAATCAAGGGTATACTTCACTTAACCTCCAGGTAAGGGCGTAAAATAGTTCACTACCTCCAAACAACCAAATCTTCATGTGTGCGGCAGAGTCGCAAACAAGAGCCTTGACACTAAGGCAGCCTTAACAAGACTGCCGTCAACCTTAAAATAACGTATATAAAATCCAAACTTTCTTTAAAACAAAAAAATCTTATCGAAAATAAAAGGCGACAGTTTGACGGCTACAATTTAAATTCACAAAAGATGTAACATACAGCGTAATAACTTTATACTTAATATAATTTTATAAAACGTAATTTTCCTTTCAAAAACGAAAATTTCTAATACTTGCAATAAGGAAAATAATTATTATTTACAAAGAAACAAATTAATTCTTTCTCTCAAATTAGTAAAAGGGTTCCACTAATAATCTTAATTTAAACTTCCACCTAAATCTGATAAACAACAAAACTTATATTTCGTTTTTAGAAAAAAAAGGGATTCTAAATGCGATTACTGTTTATAAAAATGTCGGATACTTCCAAATACAAACATTTATGCGGTATTAAGTTCAATTACGTGAACCTATGATGTACGTTACTAACAAATAATGTATAATTTCGAAGTTAACGACAAATAATCGATAAAATCACGACCACGTGACACTGCGGATTAACAAAATTGGTTGTTTGTAGAGTATTGTTGACAAATTTTTTAATGGTTTTCGGATAACGTGTGCAAATATTCTGAACGATTCTGATTAAGTTAGGACTGGAATCATCTGTGATGGGGGATGGCGTTCTGCTATTGTTGCTTAGAGTTATAGCAATCAGAAAACTAGTATTGCTACAACAATTTTAGGACGAGTAAGTTTTATAGAATGCCAGAAAAAAGAAATCGGATAAATAAATAAATCGATAGAACAGCGTGGCCCAGCAATAGTTATTAATTAACATAACATAACATAACCTTCACACCATTCCCTTGCGGCATACGCAAAACAATCCCTGCCTCCTATGACATGTCCTTTTATTTTTAAAACTCCTTGTCTTTCTTTTATCATACATTCTACTACATTCAGCCAAGTTTTACGTCCTGCCAGGCCCGGCCTTACCTCTAACCTCACCCACATATATTTGCTTCGTTAATCTTGCGTTGTTCATTCTCTCAGTGTGACTAAATCAACGTATTGTACTACTTTCATATCAATCTATCAACGCCTTTTCCTCACCACACTCCGTCATTATGCACTCATTCTTTATCTTATCCCTTCTGGTGCACATGACAGTTATTTTTCTTTTGTGCTTTTTTTTTGACGTACTACATATGTCTCACTTCCATACAGTACTGACGGGACAAACACGCTACTATAGATTCCTCGTTTCGCAACTAGGCTCATGCTTTCGTTTCTCATTATCATCCACATACTACCCAGATATACTAACTCGTCCACTTGTACGACAATTTGATCTTGCAGAGTAAATACTCTACTCTCCTTTCTACCTTCCCAATCGAACACCACAATCTTAGTTTTGTTCACGTTTACCTTTAGGTCCATGCTCTCACAGACCTGTGTTAAACTTCCGCAGAGCAGTTTGTACCTCATCGGCACTGTCACTTATTAAGACTGTGACATCTGCATACACCAGAACTCGTACATTTACGTCACCAACCAATACACCATTTGTATCGGTACATGCTTGCCTAACACATTTATCCATTTATACATTGAACACCCACGGTGACATCACACAGCCTTTAATATTAAAGTATTAACTCACCCCTTCACACCTTGACACATGCCCGGCTACCGTTGTATACTGCCCTGATTCAGTTTATTGGACCTTTATTTACACCATATCCATTCCCACATTTTCTCCAGATCTACAAACACACAGTACAGCTTCCTTTTTACACTTAAACACTTTTGGATCACCTGCTGGAGAGCAACCATTTGATCAACACGTCCTCTCCCTGGCATGAAGCCACCCTGCACATCCCAAATCTTACTTTGTGTAGTGTCACGTTTGCACCTCCATACTTTAGCATTTCACCAGTGATTTCATCTACGCCTGCTCGTTTATCGTTTTTCAACCTTCCTACCGTTTTCTCTACCTCATTTGTCCCAATATCCTTCTCAGTTTCTTTCACCATTCCTTCTACATTCTCCTTATTGAACCCTTCAGTCTTACTTTCCTCACTACTGTACAGTTTCCAGCATTTACTCACTTCACTTATTGATTGTGTTTAAACTCAGCTGTAGTAACTTAAAAAACTGTTATTTGTAGGTAGCTTCCTATTTAACGTTAGTTTTTTAACAATGTATTAATTGTCGTCTGCTTTATCACTGTGTTAACTGCTGCTACGTAGGCCGTTAATGGATGCTATAGGTACCTAATAATTATGTTATTGTGAAGAATTAAAAATTTAATTGTCTTTTACACATCACTTTTGAAAATTTGTAGTTTCGGTAATAGTGTAAAAATTCATTCATGAATATCGTAAGAAAATGTTATGCAAAAACTATGAATTCTCATTCATAAAAGGTCAACATGTCGACCTACCCAATTATTCGCGAGTCTTTATGTACAAATTTATACGATGTGTAATTTACAACCTAGTGTATAATTTCAAGCTAACCAATTGACTACAAATGCCCTTTCAATGGTATTACAAGAGGTAATAAATACAAATGTATTCAATTAGAAAACTATGAATGAAAATTGTTGAACGTTGTGATAGTAAACGCCTAGTTCTAGGCAACCAAACTTTAACGTGTACGTTTTACCTGAAATGATTTACAGGTAAGAATGAATGGCGGTTTATATTCCAGTTCGTTTGTGTCAGTTAGATTTTTAAAGTTGCGGAACCAACTCGTACTTCCGTTACACAGCGTACGTGCAGTTAACAATTAAATAAAGCCACAAAAGAGATTTGATTATTAAAAAGCTTTATGTAGAATTGTGTTGTGCTAATTGCTTTTACTTAATACTTTTTGCATGAATAACTGTCAATGGTGAAATTGTTTACGAACATCGAACAGTTTACCTTTTGGACTTAACTGTGCCCGTTATTAAAGCAGGTAACACGTAATGTATATCTATTCTAATTCTTCCACTTAAAGACCAATTAGCTTTAATACAAACTTTTTTGACTTTATTATTGCCGGAGGCAAATGAACAGTTAGATAAACGTCACGAGTGTATAATTATAAGTTGAATGCTAATTACACAACTGCAATGATACGTTGAACGTTGTAATAATGTATAAATCTCAAGGCTCTTCTTATCATAATGAAAATTAACAAAAAATTTAAAAACTTCCAATCAGAAAATGAACTAAAGCATTAAGCATTCACAAGGTTAATTAATCACACTATAAACATTCATTATGATAGAAACAAAATTGTTGCACTATTTTATTTACACAAAAGAAAATCATAATTTTCTGATAAACTGTGGTATTTTAGACTTTCTTTTTTGTTTTAATGATAATTTTATGCTGTAATAATTAAAAAATAAATCTTATGTGATGAGAAATTGGCTTGCAAATTGTAACATTATCCGTCATATGACCATTATTATGATTTATTAGAAAGTTGTTGAATTATGTTGAGCACTTTATTTTATTTTTTTATGGACAGTACGAAACTAAAAAAATGTAAATATCAAAATAATCTGCAATTAAATGGATGAAAGTGTTGTTTTAAGTACCGTTTTTTTACTTTTTTTAAACCAGCAGCTCATTTTTTTTTAAATAATTATGTAATTACCTCTTCCTACTTTCATTTTCCAAATCCTAAAGAAATGATACAGTTGTTTATGGCATAATTTTTGTTATATATTTAAAGTTCATATTAAATATAGACACAAAATGTGCCATTTGATAAAATGTACCCTTAAATGTATTGTATACATAAGATCACTCGATACAAATTAATTAATCTTCCAAAATTTAATCGCTTATTAAGAGAAAACATTGAATGATAGAATAGACCTGTTATTTATACTTTATATCGCAGAAATACTCTCTTTATTATTGTTTGATAAGTTTACAATCTTACAGATAAGATTAACCATTTATTTATATTACGGCTGTAACATAACTTACGAAATTATTTTCATTATTCCTCAATCTATCTAGATAATTTAAAAAATATTACTACAATCTCCACGTTAAATATTTTACTCTACTTATTTCGTTAAGTACAGCGTTGTTATAAACTAATTATATAATAATACATAATTTTTACGTTTAATAATACAACTTCATGAAATTAATTAATAGAATAATGGATTTATGTGTGTACATGGCGTAATGGATGTAAATAGTACAACAATACTGGTATTATCAATTATATAGTAAACCTCAAATGTACAAAATGCAATTACATAGTTGTTTTCTATTTCCCAGATTTCTCTGCGTGATGAAAATATTTTGAAATACGATTATAGAGGAAGAATAATGCATTGTGATAAGTTTTCCAATTGTAGTTTTCTATTAATGGCAGTTATTAACATAGGAAACAGTTTGCTTTTTATAGTCAACCAGTTTAATGATAATAATTTCTTACTATATGCTCACATATCGAGTTTCCCATAACAGTATTTATCCTATACGTGCCCTAATGGCATATGTGTGTAGTTACATAATCACTACCATTGTAATCCTACTACTAACCCAGTTTCACCATTAATTACTATAAAAGATTTCGCAGTAAAGCTTTTTACACTAATGCTTTACTTTGACTTTTATTAATTGTTATTTGTTAGTGTTAGAACATGAATAAGCAACCACAGTGAGAAAACTTTAGCTAATCACCAGAAGAAAGCGTTTATTTCCCCGATTATATATTTTTGTAAAACAGCTGAAAATGTTTTTGTCAATATTTATTTACTAACAGTTTCACCAAATGTTACATTTACAAATGAATTGGAAGTTTATTATATGAACTGTAATTATATGTTACCTTAAAATGTTATAGCAGTTGTTATTAATGTTCAGTGTTAATCATTGTTTGATGTGTTCAAAATGTCCACCTTGATTGTGTATACACTTCAAACAACAGCTTAAAACTGAATCACAAATTTTCAACAATAAAGGTTTATCTTCATTAACGACGTAAAATGCATTTTCAATTGTACTGTTTGGTTCATCTAGGTTTTGCGGTTTTGAAGAAAACAAAAATTCCTTTATAATACCCCAAATTATATGAGATTAGGTCCGGCGAGCGCGCAGGCTATTCAATTGTGTCACGGCGACCAATCCATGCATTACATGTTCAATACTGAAATGTACTGGGGCTCCATCTTGCTGCCAGATGAGCGACTGAATATTGTAAGCATGATTGCGAAACACCACTCACCGCAGCATTTGTAAGTAAGTTTCTCAAAAAAATAAGGACCTATTAATGAAGTTATCGAAATACCTTCCCATACCCATATACATTGAGCTCTCCTTGGATTGCATGATGAGGATTTGCTTCCGACCAGTACACGAAGTTATGCCGCTTAACACGTCCATTGAGTTTGAAACATGCCACATCGCACCACAAAATTTATCGCAAGAAACATGGATCGGCTTCTCCACGGATAGCGATTGTCTCACAGAATTCCAATCGTCTATCGTGATCATCCACATGAAGCGCTTGGAGTAAAGATGGACAATATGGCTTAACTTCTAGTTCCTTTACCATCCTTTGCACGCTTCTTCGTGATATGCTTAATTCAGCAGATGCCTTACGAGTCGATTTACTGGAAATGAAAGTTTGAGCAACCATCTATAGGTTTTCAACGTTGTTAATTTATAGTGGACGACCACACTTCGGGGCATTTCCTGTGTTTTCAAATTTATTATTCAACTTCCTGATATGTTGTCGAGTCAGTATCTACTCACCCGGACACTTAATACTACATTCTTCGGTTACCTTAGCAGAAATTTTATTGTGCTTCCACCACAATTCAAGGATAATAACTCGTTGTTCGGATGTAAACAGTTTAAAACGGACAAATGTGAATAATTCCACGTAAACTCACTTCACACTAACTGACATCAATGAATGTTTTAAGAGCTATTGCCAACATATTGAAACAAAATATCCTATTTCATGGGGAAACTGACATATATGTATATATATATATATATATATATATATATATATATATATATATATATATATATGTATATAGTGTTTCGGGTGCTGGCCCGCGTGAGGTTCCGTATTATACCGGGTGTCTAGAATCTACCCACGTTTTATGGCTGTCTTTGTTATTATAAGAGATACAGCGTCGGTTAAATTAGAAAAGTTGGTCAGAATTACATGATAGTTCAGACACCGATAAGAAAATTCAACATTGTTGCCAACTTTATAATACTAAAAATCGTCCAAATTTTCAATCGGCTATATCTTTTTAATATTCAAAATACGAAAAAGTTATAGGAGAGACTTTTGAGAGCTATTTTTACGCAAAATGTGAAAATGCGAAAAACAAATTTTCTTAGTAATTATTCTTCGAATTACAACCCAAACATACATTTTTTTAAATGGCAACTATAGGTGGCTATGGATTTATTCGATGGCTTATTTTTTTCTGATTTCAAGAATGTATAAGTTTGTATGCTTAATATCACAATTTTCAAACAAAATGTAATTATAATATTTATTAAACAAATTAAAGTGTGCCGTGAACATTTAAATAACAAAATAAGCTCATATTCTACTACTAAATTTGTGGAAACAACAAGAAATAATTTACTATATTATCAAGATAAAAAAGTTCTAAATAAATTTAACTTACAACAAAGAGTAACAGCAAAAAATATAAACAGATAACACAATCATAGAAGTGCTTCAAAATGCCCTCCATTATTTTGAACACACATTTGATATCGTTTTGAACTTTTAATAAACTTTGGGTTCTAATTTGTTGTATAGTAACTCGAATTTTATTTTTTAAATCGTCTAGATTACCAGGTTTTACTCGGTACACTTTGTCTTTAATAGCACCCCACAAGAATAAGGCCAGGGGGGTTAAGTCTGGAGATCGCGGCGGCCAAGCTATTGGACCTCGATTTCCTATCCAATTATTAAAACGTTCCTGTAAATAGTTACACACAAGTAATCCATTGTGTGCTGGTGCCCCTGTCGTGTTGAAAATAATTCAAATCTTGAATTACGTTCAACAGAAGGTTGTCCAAAATTTCTTCAAATTCGTTCCGTAAAATAGTTGGATATTTTTCGGAATTTAAATTGTGTTCATAAAAAAACGGCCCAAGGATTTTGGTACCAACAATACCGCACCAAACGTTTACTGAAAAAGCATATTGATCTCTCCTCTCAACAGTAATAAGAGGATTTTCTTGGGACCATTGGATATGAAGATGCCGTTGTTTGTAAATTTTCCTTCATCCGTAAAAGAATGGTTTTCGAGAATTGATTGTTTGCTCGACTTTCGTTAGTCAACCATGTTGCAAAACGTAATCCTTTCTGATAACCTTCAACATACAATGTATTTCCTATATGAAAATGATATGGCTTAAAATTATTTTGTTTCAAAATAACGTGGGCTTCATCTTTGGAAGTGTTGCACTCGTTTGCAATTTCACGAAGAGATGTAGTGGGTTTAAATTCGACGTAAGCTAAAACACGTTCTTCTGTTTCTGTGTTAACATTAATTTTAAAATTTTGAGGTTTAGTAAAAGCCCCATATTTGTTTAATTCGATTCGAGTTTGACAAATAGTCCCACATCGGGTGTTTTCTTTCCATATAAGTTTTGAAGGTATAATTCCGAAGTAGCATTAGCATCTCTCTTCAGAAGAATAAGCCATTAATAAATTAATATTCACTATTTAAGTACGAACTGCAACTGGTTACAACAAATAATTCAATATCTACTATTTGGCAGTCAATCAGAGTTTCGTTTTTAATTGTCACAGCACACCACGGCAAACGTTGAATTTGTTTAGTAAATACTATAATTACAATTTTTTGAAAATTATGAGTTAACTAATAATACTAAACATACAAAGCTGTACATTTTTTAAATCAGATAAAAATAAGCCATCGAATGAGTCCATAACCACCTATAGTTTTTTATTCACATTTTCCCATTTTGCGTAAAAATAGCTATCAACTTTTTGGTATTTTGAATATTAAAAAAGATATTGCCGATTGACAATTTGGACGATTTTTAGTCTTAGAAAGAGATCCTTACCACACCCTACAACTACCGTTTTCCCCCATTCCCACGAAGAAAACCTAAATTAAAATTCAAACATCCTCCCGCGATCCTTACACATCTCCTTGACGACCTCCCCGAGGAGATAGAAGATTCCCTAGACAACATCCCATATGCCATCCGTATCCCCCCTTCTATTCGATAACGACCCAGCAAGAAATGGGACAACGAGTCTAATAATCACACTAAGCACGCTACACACCACTAAACAACACAACCTAAGCTATAAATAAGTAAATACTAACCATAAGCATGAGCATACTAACAAAAAAAAAACAGAAAAAAAACAAAAGAGGTTAGTTCAATACGAGTAACAAGAAGCAGCAGCCTATTATCCTGAAGATGCCAAGTGGGATCTTGTAACGTCGAGTAAACAGTCTGTTAGAGACTACTACAACACCAACGCGGTCCAGCACCCGAAATACCAATTTAATAACATATGTCTTTGCATTCATAAATACATAAACACCTAAATGGAAAAGTACCAATAAAAATACAACATTTTTAAAATATGTGATCCGCAGTACTCTGTTATAATGGTACCGCGACTTCGACAATCGGCTAAATAATAATTAGTACAGTTCAACCAAGCAAACAAAAGCCCTGAGAGGGCGTACCTGAGGGAGCTGTTTTTCAACAGGTACATTCCATACAAAAAGTATTAAGGTGGCAAATTTAAATCAAATGTATGGATTGCTTATTCAAAATTCTGTGAACAAATTTATTTATTTTATGTTAGGTACATCAAATGTTATTGAATTAATTACCAAAAACTTTTAAGTATTTATTGTTTAAGTACAAATAAGATGGTTTTGAAGTTATAACATTTTCTACAAATAATTTACACAATTTTTAGTTTTGTAAACATTTGTAAAATACTTGAAAAAACATCATTCTGATCACATTTGAATATGAAGTGACTAATAAATTACAATGATCCTTCTACAGAACTTTCTTCCTCTTTATCTGATTAACTTGTATTTACTTGAAATGACAACCTTTCTACAGTTTCATCATAAGTGTAAATAATATAATAGCATTTAAAACATTCACATAAATAAAGTATAATATTATTCACAATAGAAACAAAACACATATGCATAATTAAAATTTAAAATAATATCCAAGATTTTATGGAAAAATAAGCACATAACTACAAAATTAAAAATTCGAAATATTGAAAATCAACATGATTTGATATTTTAAAACTTGTCATGGTCATTTAATTTAAGTGCAGCTACGTATTTCAAAATCGTACACTACTCTAAATATTAAAAAATCGATGTAAACCGATATTTAAAAAAGCATACTTACTGTTTTAAGGTTATGAACTCTATAATCGTTTTATTATTTAAAGCTTTATACTAAAAGATACATGTGCACAATATATACCGTTTCTTTCACAAATCAGTAAAAAGAGCCTTGAAAAAGACTTTTTATAAAGACTAATCGACAATAAATACTCAAGAAACACGAAAATAACCTGCCAATCCAAAATACGTATGACAAATGTCAATTGTTTGCGTTTGGGAATGTACGGTCGGAGACTTCTTAATGGTAATTGGACGAACGTTTTACCGCTATAAATTTTTAAATTTAGTTCACATATTTTCCGGGGTTCTTGTTTGCTTGGTAGAGCTGTATATTGTAGAGAGTTTGGAATAAATCATTATAAATATAAATTTTATATGTTTCGAGAGTAAATGTAGCTATTGTCTTAAGTACATAGTGGATAATCCTACACGCTTACAAAGATTTAAGCCTGGAAATTATATGTATCCAGCCGGGAATCGAACCCGGAACCGATTAATGTAGTTTTATGCAGTCACTGCGTTATGTACAGGGTGGTTCATATTCGATGTTTTCTTAAGGAAAGTGCCCTTTATATTACAGATAGACAAAAAGTAATATGGGGTCCTTGTACTTGATTTTGGTGTTAATTAAGATCCAATAGTCATAATCAAGATATCTCTGACCGTTATTGCGCAATTAGGCAAAATTGAAAAAATGGCAATTTTGAAAAACTTGAATAACTTTTTTATTTCTAAATGTATCGACAAACTGTAAAAACATTCTTAAATCGCTTTTTTTAAGTAGAATCCGTTGGTGCATTCACATTTTTAATACATCCTTAATTTAACTTATATGACATAAAGTTGTGTTTTTTTACATTTTTTTTAGGCTTTTTAAAAATATATAACATCTCTATGCTATTTTAATCATTAATTGATTTTTTTAAGTTTTTCTTAATTGGTATATTTATCAAGGATATCAGTTGGCTTAGAAAACTAGATATGAAATTGTATGAAGATATTCTCCTCACAAAAAAAATTTCACTTCCAGTAAAATATTTTAGAGACATTTTGTAATTCAAATAAGTTTAATTGTAATGTTGTTCTTGTGGAATGGTAACAAATTATAAAATCTAAAGATTGAATATAAAATTATCAAAAAACCTCAATAGTAAATTGAAATGAAATGAAAATAAATAATATAAGATCATCAGAAATTATTAAAAGCTAACAGCAAATCAATTATTATAAGTATGTAAACATCTAATTCTATAAACGAACAAAAATATGAACATAAAATATCAATATAAATAACACTAAAACTACAAATATTTTTCAAACTGCGCGCCCTCTTTTTGGATGCAGACTTCGCATCGTTTTCTAATTGTATTTATAGAGTTATATATGGATAATGGTCTTAATTGTGTAAAAGCCACATGAACACTTTCTTTTAACTCATTGAGAGTATTATTAGTTCTTTTGTACATAATGTTTTTCAAAAAAAAACCCATAAAAGGAATTCTGGAGGCGAAAGATCGGGTGAACGAGCAGGCCACAAAATTGGTGCTGTCGTTCCCATCCAGCTATTAGGAAAACGTAAATTGAAGTAGGCACTAACTTCACGGGAATTATGTGCGGGAGTTCCGTCTTGCTGAAATATGACATTGCAATATTGTGCTAAATCCCTCCAAATAAATTCGTAGAATATCGAGATATTTCATTGAGTTTAATGTTCCTTCAAACGTCCGTTTTTAATGCAGCACCACACATTTATTCCAAATTTCCCTTGCCTCCTGCGGACAACACTGACATGAGCATTAGTGTCTGCCCAATAACGTAAATTGTGATTATTAAAAATGCCATCACTACTGATATACGCCTCGTCCGACCATACAATAGAGTTTGAAAAATTAGGTATATATTGGCACTGACTTATATACCAGTTACAAAACTCAGTACGCCACCTTCTGTCGTCAAAAAAGCTCTTTCCGAAATCTATAGCAATGGTATTTGTGTTTTTTTTTAATTCGAAGGGCTTTGCTTCGAGACACGCCTAGATTAACCATTTGTCTAGATGAAGTTGTTGGCTCTGCTTCGACTTGTCCTAAGACGACCGTTGAATTTTCTTCAGATTTTCGATTAAAGTAAGTTTTTGGCCTGGGATTTTTTTAAAAGAACCGAATTCAATAAAATTCTTCTGTAACCCAAAATTAATTAAGGTATTGTTTGGAGCTAGCAAAAATTTTAATTTCTATTAACTATAACGTTCAAAAATATTTTTATTTGGCTGCTGCCTACCGAGCTGGTAGCGTAGTGGTGACACGACCTGCTTAGGATTGGGGAGGTAATGGGTTCGATTCCCGTTGCCGTCTACTTTGTATGAGGTTTTTTCAGAAGGTTTTCCTCATACACATGTAGCGGATGGTCACTACGTATATGCACACCATGTGCGGATACTTAGGCGAATGCTGGGGTATATTTTCCCCCTCAGAACCTATCCTGACCACACCCATCCTTAATCCCACCATGCATATATACGTAATATATGTATGTATGCTGGGAATCCATGATTGTGGCTGAAGGAGCTCGGAAAGCACGAGCAGCCCGCCCTCCCCCTTGGGGAGGGAATGAAATACGTGGCCTTTTCCTTTTTCCTTCAGGAAAATTTTGTAAATATAATTCCGATGCCACATTCTTATCACCTTTGGATAATACATTTTTCTGATTTGTATAATTAGGCACGTTAATAACTAAATTTCAAGATCACCTTGTTGCACTTTGTTGTTCTAATTTTTAATTCATTATTTGACATATAGGTATCATTTGTGTTTACTTAAATAAATATCAGCGTCCTATGCCTACTGTTCTTAATATAAAACGTAAATAAGAAAAACTTAAAAAATCAATTAATTATAAAATAGGATATGTGTTATATATTTTGAAAAGCACAAAAATGCCATTTAAAAATGTCATAGCCAACTGTGGTTTCCATATAAAAAAAATACAACTGTATGTCATATCTTTTTAAATTAAGAAGGTATTAAAAATGTGAATGCACTAAGGGATTCTACTTAAAAAAGTGCCTTAAGAATGTACAGTTTGTCGATACATTTAGAAATAAAAAGTTATTCAAGTTTTTCAAAATCGCCATTTTTCCAATTTTTTGTCTATCTGTAATAGAAATGGCACTTCCTATAAGAAAACATCGAAAATGAACCACCCTGTACAATACTTCTTAAACAAACTTGTTCTTTCCAAAATTTTTGACCTGCTTTGTTTTATTTTCAAAAGATATTTTATTTGTATTTGCTCGGAATAACTTTTGACATTTAGATCTCCACTTCTTCAATGTCAACATTATTAACTATGACCATTTTACTCTTCAGTAACATGGCGAAAGTTCAGCTCAGGTTCTGTTTGAATTTCTATATTTTCTTGTTCGGCATCAATAACCGCGTTAGTAGATATATTAGTTAATCAAACGGGCAAAAGTGTTATTTGACAACGTTAAGCGTATGATTATTCGATTGTTGTATAAAATCATAATTACAAAAAAAAAAAAACGCTACACTCTGATAACTTTCACGTACGCTTTCATTTTGGGGCGTTCAAACGTTAATACAACTTTTTATTTACCTAAATATGAACAATCTATGAATAAGATAAGATTGTATCAAAGGTACTGGAAAGGACTGATGTGAAGTTAGTAATAGATTGTTGGGAAAATGCAACGATTATATGCTTAGAGTCTATAATCGTTGGGTAAAGTATACTTGTGGAATTGGCTACCGTAAATAAAAGCTGATTTTGCTTTGTAACTTAAATTATTCATCAGTTTCTGCGAAATGGTAGCTGATTACCCAGGGGTAAACCGCTGGTGAAGTATGGTGTACATCGACCATAAATTACATGAAATTTATTAGAGAAGTACATGAAATATGAAATAAGTATACAGATGTATAACTTTAAATTTCTTATGGGTAAATGTCTGACTGATACAATTTTACAATCTCTTTTTTACAGATATATCAAAACAGAATACTTGTGTGGCTTGATGCATTAATAATTTATGAAATACGAAAAAGATAAAGACTTTTTCATATTTAGCTTAATAATACACATTGGTTTATAAAATTATCTTCTTGGTACATAACTACTGTTTAGTAATGATGAATTTGTATTACTGTTACAATTTCAGTTGAAAGTAAATCAAATTTGGAGTTTTTGCATAAATAAAGGAACCGATAACACACTTATACCTATTTTAAAAGGCTGTGTTGATATAAATTTGTTTAGTTTGCTTAGTGCAATAATGACTGGACTGCTCAAGTTTCTATTTGTGAATACTTTTATCGGCTTCAGATTAAAGTTTTTGACAACTTTACACTTACATTATAACTCGATCTTGTTAAATCTGTTCTTTGATTATGCCATTTTTATTGTTAGCTTTCGTCTGCTAGAGAGTTCTTTACTATAATAAGGTAAAAGTAATAGCGGGCATAATTTGCGTTATTGGAACGTTTAAATTTATCGATTTTAATTATGGTTACTACTCTCATATGTACACAAAGTCAAAATCAGGAAAAATATGTAACTAAGGCGCCACCTGTTAAATAGTTTATAGCGGGGAAAACGTGATGAACTAGATCTTCAAATAGTGGCCTAACAGGAAACCCTCACTTTTACCTGAAATTCTACTTCAAAAAACATACATAAAGCTCGCTTATACTTAACTAAAATTTTAAGCTTCTTTTAAAATCCGCAAAAATTGTGAAAACTAATACTCAAAATTCTTTATACTTCTTCGATATGAAATTCCACGTAAAATTACTACACTTATACTACCAACAACTGTAAACCAAGTCAAATAAGTTCTCAACAATATTTATAAAAGCTACACAAGCCAGACTAAGTGACTATTCCATGTGATCGACTTTAGGCAAACAACCCAATTGATGTAAACGAATATTACGAATATTTTCTTCATTAAAAAAAATTCTTTTCAATGTACTGAATTAATTCCTATATTACAAGCACACAAGAAAGAAATATATTACTCAATCTTTGTCAAGATTATCACACAATGTGACAATCTCTTATACAAACGATAAATTAGTAGTTAAATTAGATCACTATCATTAAAAAATCGCAAGTGCCGAACTGCACCATATTGGTGTAAATCTCCCCCTCCCCGCTCACACCGTTACCGGTTCGTGCGAGAGGTTGACACAGAATCGAGGAGACTCGTTGTACAAGTCGAGAGCGCGCGATATGCGTGGACAGACGGGGAAGAGTGCGGGCTTTGCGTCGTGCATTCAAAAAGTCCGCCACAAACACCCTCCCCTAGTGATGAGAGGAATCGATCTGTGCTCACGATTTTCTCGAAAACAGGAATTAAGGATGTATTGGGAATTTCGCTGTAGATGGAGACGTACCTTCACCCGAAATCCCGAAAAGAAAACGGGCGAACGGTGTGTAACACAACAATAAAGCAGGAAGAATGTAGTAATACACTCAGGTGTTTAAACTTTCAGGACAAATTGCTTTACTTAAAGGTTTTTGTATTCTGGTGTTGAAAAATAAAAAAAAGAAGATCTTTCTCCAAGTTAATTTTTTGGTTTTAATTCAAGTTAATCAGTGTGACTTCAGCAGAACCTAGGTAAACAACCTTTCTATACAACTAAGTGTGGATGTTGTATAAAACTTACTGCAGGTGAATGCGCATTTGAGAGGCACCAGACCAGGGCAGTCAATCGTCGGGTTATTCAGGGATCACTGGGTGGGTGCGTGTTCATATGTGTATGCAAGTAACTATGATAATTCCATAATCCAACTCGTAGGTACCTAAAATTTAGCATTTAAGCTTGTTTTCATTTCTGCTGGAGCTAATTATATTTTGAGAGAAGTTCAGCATTAGAGAGGATGGGTTTATTAAGAGCAGTTTTTGAGTATTTTAGTAATAGTATTCCTGAACAAGTTAAGATTGGCGCAACGTGTTAAGAACTCAGTAACACTTGAAGGCGATTACTACCTTAAATTTACTTAAATCAAAGTTTGGGGGAAAAGAGCTGGGTATTGCATTCCACAATTTGATGCTCGTGTGGAAAATGTAGATTGCGCCCGTCTAGTGTGGCAAGATGGAATTTAGAGTGCGTAATTATGGTGTGAATGGGCAAACTGGGTGTTCCTAACGAAAATGGCCTGGAAGGTATTAAGGAGTGTATTTCGTAGACACAATTGCCATGATAATAGCGATAGAACAAGGAAAGAACCGAAACTATTCTTCTATGCTCAAGGTACTGTAAGTCAGAAGTTAAAGACGGGTCACTTTTTGGATGCGGTTTACCATATCAAGGGCGTATTGGGACACCAGAAATGGGAATCAAATTCCAGATGAGGCTGAATTTGAGCCATATACAGCAAAAGGATAGCGATGTGAAGTACAGTTTAGATCTGTATAGAAAGTCCAATTTACGGGTAGCTATTATGCTGGCTGACAAAATGTGATCTACCCATGACAGGTACGATGATACGGACATCCCTAACATAGAACTAGAGTTTGAGAACTTGAGATCTAAGTCATTCATATTTACACCACGAAATGATCGATCTTTTTTTGGCGGACACAAGGCAACACTGGGTTTTGTCGGCGTTGAACGTGAGTAGATTATTCCTTCCCTATACAAGGATACGTTCTAAGTCTCTGTTGATTAAGGTAGCCATTTTCACTTTAACATTGTTGTGGGAAAACTGAGTAGAACTAGAATGTAGAGTGCTGTCGTCTGCAAAGCAGTGAATAAGGTTAGTTGTTAAGGAAATGAGATAATTTATGTGTAGCAGGAAAAGTGTGGGAGTTGTCACTGATCCTTAGGGTATGCCCGCGTTAATAGTAGTTTCTTTTGAAAAGAAGCCACAGACGACCACACTTATATGTCTTTTGTCAAGAAAGCGGGATATCCATTTGATGAGCGTATCGAATAAACCGAACGAGGTGAGCCTGGCAAGTAGGTACTTGCGCCAAACCTTGCCAAAAGCCTTTGAAATATTTGAAGCTACTACGCCTGTTTCACCGGACTTTTCTAATGTGTTATTCCAAAGTTAGGTGACATATGAAAGAAGATCATCCGTTGAACGACTCTGTCTGAACCCAAACTGGTGGTCGCTGAGGAGTTTATTGGATTCAAGGAACGAAAGTAGTTGGCTTATTGCATTATTGTCGATAGAATGGAAGTGATAGCTAGTGGTCGATAATTTGAGGGATCGGTTTTTATCGCTCTTTTTAAGAATGGGCTGGATATTTGCCTACTTCCACGAGGAGAGAAACTCTCCACATGAGATGGAGATCGAAAAGAGTTTGGACAATACAGATACTAGCTCGGGGTAGCATTTTTAAGGACGATAACTGGAATACCGCCAGGGCCAGTCACATTGTTTGAATCACGTTTATTACTAATTGATTCTAGCAGTTTGTATCGAAAGTGGATTGGTATCATAGCGTAAGGGGTAGAGTTAAGCGACGGCACAATTTTACTAGAATTTGATGCAATGTAATCGATTGGCTTTGTCTGTAGGATCAGCTACTACAGATACGTCACGACGTCATGGAGGGAAAGGAAGATATACTAATATGAAAATGTAAACTTTCACCATTAACACTCATAATAAAATACTTATCTTTTTTGGGATTTTTTAATGGTGTACTTTAAATTATACAATCTAAACGTTTCGATAACACTTACAGTTATCTTCGTCAGTAGTAATGTTTATTAAAAATTGTTAAAGATGTAGTAAACAATTTTGTCAAATTTGAAAAATTCAAACATAAACATGTTTATGTTTGAATTTTTCAAATTTGACAAAATGTTACTACATCTTAACAATTAATAAACATTACTGACGAGATAACTTTATCGAAACGTTTAATTTAAATACCATTAAAAATCCCAAATAAGTATTTTATTAAGATATACTAAAGTTTGAGTTTTATCAAATCTTTTTGAAACAGCTGTATATTTCAAAGATAAAAAAATATCAACATATAAACCTTAAATATACCGATTAATTATGTCCTATGCAATTTTTTGAGACAACGCGTAATTTACCAGCAAAAAATTCCTAAGGTAGAATTTAAATGTTCAATATCTGAATAACGATTAAGTTTGTTGGAAAGTGTCTAAATATATTTATTAAATAAAATTTAATTTTACATAACTTTTCTTTATAGTTTCCTTATACATAGCCTTATAAGTGTAAAAATGAATTAAATAGAATTGAAAATGCTTAAACTGTATTATCGATTTATTCTATTTTTAACTTGGCATCTATATGTCCATTATCCTCTATCTGATATGAAGTTTTAAACGTCCATCTGGCATAGATTATTGTTTTTGTTTCTACAATGTTGCCCATTTTCGTTATGATAAAATTAAAAAGGAGGTTGCAAAATTATTAGTGTAATTATTTCATTTCTCTTAATTCCCAGTTTGGAGATTGGAAGGTTGTATGTTCTTCCACACCGGATATTTTTTGTTTAAACTGATTATTTCAATATATTTTAGTTTCGATAATTAGGCCATGATCGATAATATAAGAATGTTGCCTAGAAACACGATCAAAGTTACTTATCTATTTCATATGTATACAAGGTTAATTTGTTAAAATTGTGTTTTATATTGAATTAATACAAGTTTATTAATTATTTAAATAAGTCACTTATAAATTAGTATGCAATAACAAATTAGTCATGTAAAAATTATAATATTACTACGTAGTTTAATATGAAAACGATTTATATTATTGGTTAAGTATTCTTGACCGTTTATGGGGTAAAATCTTGCATTTTGAGTCTAATTACGATTATCTATCTAAAAAAAGAAACTAGGTCGGCGGTAGTTTTTATAAAAAGTCATTAGAATCAGCGTACATAAATCACATCCCACAATCCTGTGTGAAAACACATTTTAGACCTTGGGATATTTCATAGTTAGTGCATTGATTAATAATTAATCAATGCTTAGTGTTTTGGTGTACTTGTAAGCTAATGTCATTGAATGGTCTTTAATGGAAATAATTACAATTTCTTTGGTATCGTCAAGACAAATTTGGAATAAAGCTTCTCTCTCAAAGATGTCACCATTTGGAAAGGGCCATTGCCAAAAAGTTTTTCAGAATATGTCAATCGTCTATCAATGATTTTCAGTTTCTTCACTCTCTTGCTATATTACTACTGATTATTTTTCGACATTTTTTGAAGCCAAATGGAAGGTGACATTATAGCGCTCTCTCTATTTCTGTGTTTGAATTAAATTTCTTAAGCAGACTAATACCTACTTATACACTGTATATTTCATTTTTGCTATTTGATGCATGCCAGAGTGGAATTATAAGAAATTAATAATAGTCTCGTATTAACCGTTTCTAGAAACAGCCACAATTGAAAAATTCAAAATTTTGTACAAATCTACAGACCCATGAGCTACACCTGTTTTAATACTGCCCGTCTTAGGCCCAGTTTTACAATCGTCGGTTACATATGTTGGTTAGGTTACCTTTTATTTAGAAGTTACCTGAAGGTTACTGAAAATATACATTTTACAAAACGTTCAAAGGTGACAGTTAAGTAACGTATGGTTTACATTTACTTCACGAGATTGGTTAACCTGCTTTTGGATGTTTAATGTAACAATTACTACCTTTGAACTAATCTTCGGTATCTTTTCGATTATGTCCTGTGTTTACATTGTTTTCTCATTTTCCGTCATTTCCATACAGGCAAGTGTTAATTTCAGTACTAACTATCTACTGCTAAAGCTACGTATCAAATTTGTAAAAAAAATGTCAACAAAAATGCAACGAAACTTCGCGATAGAAGAAGAAACACTTTTAATTTCTTTAGTTAACCGCTCCAAAAATATTATAGGATGTAAACAATCAGGGAATACAACATGGACTGAAAAAAAATCGTGCTAGGGAAGTCGTTCAATCGCTGTTAAATTCTGCAAATGAGCGAAATGTCTTCAGAAATGCGGATAGTTTAAAAGTAAAATACAATAACTTGAAAAAGAGAACGAAGCAGAAGTTCGCAGCCGACAAACAGAATACCAAGAACACAATCAACATTCGTAAGCAATGAAAACTAATCCAAGCTTAATGTGAGCGAGATAAATTCTTTAGACACTTCGGAGATCGCACCCAATGAGGAAGGAAATGGACCAAACTGTGACTGAAAGCACTTCTGAAGTACGTATTTAGATTTTTCAGGTTCGAGCATTAACAAGCAAAACCTGGAAATTGGGGAAGCGGCGCGGCAGTGAACGACACCTGGCGAACCTATACAAAAATTAATCTGAAAGCTTCTATATCACAGATATCACAAGTTAAAAGAGCCATTCGTAAGTTTTCTTAATATTTTATTAGAAAAACGGTAGGTAATCGGTAAATAACTGCTGATTTAAGTTTCTTCTAGGAATATTACTACTTCCAAAAGGGGGAGTAGAAAAAAGATAGATTCCCGTGGCACGTGAAATAGCTGAGACTAAATTGCAGTTTGTCCGAGAGCAGCATCTAACTTTTTAAAAGAACATGCATTGAAGATTAAGATTTTGGAGGAAACCTTGCAAATATAAACCCAAAAATGCCAAACGCTATATATAGATGACGCAGTCAAGGAGTAGTGACTAAAGAAATCAAGGCATACCTAGAAAATCCTTACTTTGGTGCAAGTGTTATTAAGTTGTTCTGTTGTTCTATGTTGTTTATTACACACATTGCAGCAGGGTATGTATGCTGCAACGGTTATTATTTCTATTTATGTTTTTTCAGTTTATGTTTGAGTGTAAGCAGTGTTCATGGAGACATACGTTTGTAGTAAAATAAGCTTATGTATCTGAAATGACTATATTTGGATTCACCAAAACTTCAATACATTGTACATGTTTATAATCTACTAAAATAATTACTAATTAAATCCTCACGCGTTCTCGTATTTGTATTGTGTCTTTGATTTGGAATTTGCTCAATGCCCACATTACTTGTAAACTGTATGACCGCTTTTTCCTATTCGGTTACAGTTGGGACTCGGTCGTACAACGGAAGTTAAAATTGTTGTTGTAAACTTTCAGGTTCGTAGTAAGGTTTGATACTTCTTTGTTTCCAATTGTCCAAATAGTATGCTTGGATTTACCTTTCGTATGATTTTCTCATCGGGCTAGCTCAGGATAAAAGGGCTAATTTGTGGAAGGTTTTAGAAAAATTCTTCTTTCACCAAGCTTAAATTTATAATCATAGTTCTCGTTATAAATTCGTTATAAATCTAATGATAAATTCACAATTTCAGTGTAAATTAAATACGTTTATTACATTTACTTATGAATTAAACAAAAATTTTACAGTTAGTTAATAAGTAAACTTATTCCCCCACCTAACGTAAAATCTTTACTTCTCTAGCAAAATATGAAAAAAAAAAATATCCTACACAAAATACAATCCTACTTAATATATACAAACTTCAATTTATACCGATAGAATGAATAACCACAATACCTCTTGCTGTTCATCAAGGTTAGATACACCACGGGTCCTGACGGTCAACATTTTCACGGTGCACCAAGTCGGCGACCTCCTGTTGACGATGTTAATAGCGTTAAGATCCTTTAAATATGAAGTTCACAACAACGTTATGCAAAGCGTCTCCTTAACAATACACGAGGAGCATTTTTTAGAACCAGATTAGTGGTTAACAACTAAAGCAGAGTGATATGGCAACAAAAGCAGCGCGATGTAACAACAAAAGCAATTTAATGTTTGTTCCGCACTGAAGTTGAGGTTTTTTGGTTATTTGCGCAAGTACTTTCAGCACTTCAATGAAATTGTTTTAGCAGCAATTTCTTTATTTCGTCGCACTTATACAAACTATTACTAATGTCAATCTACCTTCACTAAGTAGAGAAAATCTAGCTATCGCCCTATTTTTCACTAACTTCCTCTTTATTAAAAGAATGTAGTCACGAGTCGCATAGGACCTTTATTAACAATTGTTCAAGGTCCACTAACTTTACTTTATTAAAATAATTTGGTCCGGGGTCGCATAGGACCTTGGTTAATAAATATTTAACCTCGACTGACTTGTTATTGCATACATTCGTTCAACTCACGGTCAAATATAAATGCTTATCATACAAAATGTGCAGTGTCTGTAGATAACGTCCATCTCGCAATTTAATTCCCTATATGTAATCACTTCCTTTAGTTAAAAATAAACCCACACAACCTCTACAATAACATTCAACTCATATTACATTTTCTTTTAATGACACAGAGTAAAAAAAAGTAAAATTTTTATTTTTCCTGATTTGAAATAAAATAACGCTCGTTACAATCGTTTTCATCAACACAGATATTGTGTGGAACTTCTGTCTCGCAGTCGCATTGCTAAAGCGGGGAAAGGAAGGATGTTTCCGTACACTATATTGTCCTTCAACTACATTTCTACTTCGTATTTGCGCTTCGTTGAATAACATTTCGCCTTCAGTTTGGGGGTTATGGAATGTTATGAAGTAATTTTTTATACACCGTAACCGCTACCATCCAGTATAAGACTACCCGGATAATTTTCTTGTTCAAAGGCCTGACATAATCGGGAATTCCTAAATATATGTGGGTCGTAGGCTGTTCCCGGCCATCTTGCTACAGTGTTGCGAATTTTTCATACTAGTTCAGCTAAGGTCTGTACATTCAGCGAAAAGAATTGCTTTCTGTTGCGAAATAATTCTCCTTGATCACCTCCAGGAGATTGAGTCCTGATGTGAGTGCAATCAATGACGCCTATGGCCCTGGGAAACCAGTACTGTTATATCCTCGTCTAACCCCTAATTGACAATTTGGCGTTAATTTATTTAGGTGTATGTGTGATCAAAGTTGTTGATCTACCACCTTCTAAAGAACAGGTAGAATGCTGATAGGCCTTAGGGCTGCCAAATGCACAGGCTTAGGGCTTTTTGGTACTGGGATCACGTAAGCAACTGTAATGAGGTTGGAAAAACGGAGTGCTTAATACAAAAGTTGATATTGTGTGTTATGTAAGGTGCTTTTTCCAGGTGCGTAGTATATTCGTACCGTCCGTTACATGAAGATGTCGGTAGCTACTCCCAAATAATTTATTTATTTTACTTAGAATTGGCTAAACTGTCCGACAGTGTACGTGCTTTACAATTTAATCAAAACAATTGTTTTAATTCGACCCACATAGCTTTACTATCACCACGTTTTCTTAACTTGAATGTGTATGATACAGGATGCTGCAACCTGATTTCATAATTTATTTAATGACCTCTGTCTTTTAATTCCATGTATTCCATATATCTCTTAACTTCATCATGATATTAAGGTTTTGAAAAATATGTATGGTGTGTGACTGTATAGTGTATGTACGGTTAATAACGTATGTAAGTTTCGATTTAAAAAGTTAACCTTGTCATCAATACATAAATATGTTTCATGGTATGGAGCGTAAATGGCCATTAAGACGATTATAACAAAATTCCCCAAAATGCGTTATGTCTTATATTTGAGGGATTCCAGAGATACATCCACAGCTATAACTGGATTTCCATAGGTCAGGCGATCCATTTAATTTGTCCACAACGTAATTTGCACTAAAAAGGATATATTTTCCAAAACTTCATTTCTTCACGATAAGGTAGGGCACAACATAAATGTAAAGGTACGGTAATATCAACACTTTTCAATAACGTAATGTATCGACGACCCAAAGCAAGGGAATCATGTTTGTTTCGACGACAAAGTCAGGATAAACTAAACCGTTACGGCAACGCTCCATGCTTCAAGATTTAATAACACACAAAAACAAAAGGTACCAATCAACTTAACTAAACAATAAATATTAAGTAGTCTTACGCAGTGTGGGCGAATTTGCATTACATAGCCGCTAACATCGTTAACATCAAGATATTTACATTTGATAAGTACTTCTAAGTAATTTTTTGTGCCCTTTTCAACTCTGTGGTTAAAAACCCTCGAATTAAAAAATAAAAGACCAGCGACAAGTAGAGTGATTTTTTTAAACGGAACAACCTGAATTTTGTTGTATAAATTGAAACCCTATAAAATTCTGAATATGGCACAGTTTTTATTTTTATTTTAGTGATAAATAAGTTAGTTAGAAACAATAAAACAAATTGTCGTAGTAGGCCATGCAATTAAAACACAAAATAATGTATAAAATAAAATTCAGGGTGTTCCATTTTAAAAAATTACTCTACCTGTCGCTGCTCTTTTGTTTTTTTAATGAGAACGCTAGCTCCGCCCTCTTAGCTATCATATTCACTTTGATCCACTGTACTTTTATTGTTCATAAAAAACTTATTTATCGCTTTAAAAAAAATTGTGTCATATTCAGAATTTTATAGGGTTTCAATTTATAAAATAATATTCAGGTTGTTCCATTTAAAAAAAAAATCACTCTACTTGTCGCTGTGCTTTTGTTTTTTTTTTAATGCGAGGGTTTTCAATGAGAGAGTTTAAATGAACACAGAAAATTACTTAAAAGTAGTTATTATCAAATGTAAATATCTTGATATTTACGAAGTTAGCGGCTGTGTAATGCAAATTCGCCATCCTGTATAAAAGTATATATGTGCTAAGCTAATTTACAGATACTGTTAAGATAGTATGTCCACGACAACATCTGTTCTAGATACAATTTAAGCTATTTATATCGCAAATAGGAATAGTAAAAATTTTTCCAGGCGAGATCACGCCTTACATGGTTTCAGAATACACCGCCATGACATCTTTCCCGTTCAACCAGTTAGACAGGCTTCTATTCTATTCTTAGTGTTTGATTTTATGAATCGCGGATAAGATACATTTATTGCACCAGAACTAGTTAATGGTACTCAGAGTTTAAGCAGTAATTAGGGCGTTACGAAATTTACATGAAGTAAAATTCAAAATGAGGAAATAGGAATAAAAGGTGAAATAAAACCAAGTAGCCCGTATAAATATATAGTCACTCATAAAATGTAGGAAAATAAATAATAATATAATTTCATAATCTGATGGGCATAAAATAACAAAAGCAGGAAAGGTACACTTGAAACAAGAAAGAAGGGAAAGTATCCTTTTTAATACAGATTAAAAAGTGCAACAGCTGTTTGACAGATAGAGGAAGGTCATTGAAAGAGGAAAAGCAACGTTGCCAGACGTAGAAAAGGTAACCAAAAGTGGAGTAAGTGTAAATTAAACAAAATGGAGGAAAAAATAGTAGAGATACTGAATGGCTAATGGCATAAAATAAGAATTGAAAGAAAACAAACTTAATTAAAGGAATTACATACAAAATGGAAGAGAACACAAACGCAGTCAATATTTTGCAAAAGTGAAAATGGGGTGTTAAAAAACAGCTCAGAGCAAGACACAAGAATAGAGATGCTGGAAAGAGATAAGGAAGAAAAACATAATAATCCATGGAATGAGAGAGGAAAATGATGAAGGCGAAGAAAGGCTTGTAGGAAAAGTAAAATAAATATGTAAAAAGATGGGACTAGATAATAAGATGTCTCGAAAACAGTGGAATAACAAGAATGGGAAAATACCAGGAAAGGAAAAGTAGAGCGATAATGGTAGAACTGGCGACACAGAAACAGAAAATAGAACTAAGGTAAGGTGAGGTGTCATAATTTTCTTGCAAAACAGTAATTTTCTATCAATTCTATTTCTGACGGTTACAAAAAACATTTTAAAAATGTTACATGCTAGCAGATAGGATGTGTTTAAGATAGTATGTGTTTAAGGTTGCTCCGCTTCTAGCTTTCGGAAGTGAAATAAGTACGTGTTAAAATGACCACTTCTAAATAAATAAAATAAGAGTAAGCTTTTGAACAGATTTTTATACCCGGCGGTATGAATGTTAATAATATACAAAGATAATAATAATCTAACCAGTAGAAGTTCTGTAACGTGTAAATAGCTCTTTAGTTGAAACAGGCGCGAAAATAACATTTAGGATTGCTGTAGTATTGAATTTCTACGAATAGGTACGGCTCTTTTAAACCCATGCCTGATGTGATTGTTAAAACCGGTAAAATTTTAAACCTAAAGCGTAAATAAATATCACCCTTTTGTCTAAGGATTGAACTGAAACAGGTAAAAATCTTTGCAATAACATTGAATTATAGAGAACTAATAAAAAATAACTTATTTTATGCCGCAGTAGCGCGGAGTAAAGAAAGCAATCATAAATACGTATTTGTAGGAAAAATACCAGATGTGATTCATCCTTGTAATGAACCCCTTTCTATAAAAAATTCAAACGTAAGCATTATCATAGGAACGGTTTTATTACCTTGAATGATCAAAATAAATAACTAGATCGAATCCGTAATCCAAAGTAAAAAAAAAGCAAATAAATAAATAAAAAATAAACACATAACTGGCTCTAATTTGTAATCGAAATTTTAAATGAAAGTAATTAATTTCTTTTCTCAAATAAATGATAGCAAATCGCGTTAAAGAACAATCTAATTTAAAGACAAGTAGAAAGGTACTGAATAGATTTTATCGGTTTGAATATTACTAATAAACAAAAAATAATAATAATCTAAACAGTAGAATTTTGTCAAATATAAAAATACAAAGGATGTGACTATACAGGGCTGATCCGTATTATGTGGTCAGTTTTTTAACATTTTTTTTTTGTTTTCAAATTTGAAGGTTGGTCCAATTTTTGTTTTTGGTACTATATTGTCTGGTATATTGTCTTATACAATATTTTTCCTTGACTGCAAATTTAAAATTTAAGCTAACTTTTACCTTTGTTACTATGTTTGATCTTAATTGTAATTAATGAATCCTAAAAGTAAAAAATTAATGTCGGGAGAGCTAACGGGACTATTATCGGTATTTGTTGTTATCCTTCAATTGAATAAAAAAAAGGATCTTAGAGAATGGAAACGTTTAAGTTGTCACAGTTCGCGACAATAATAAAACATATTTGATAAATAAATATTAAATTAAATAACAAAGAAATAATTATAACTCGGAAAGCTAAATTAAAAATAATTGAATCATTTGGTCGCAAATAAATAACAGCATCCGGTGACAGGCGCGAGAGCCAGGAATCGCGTAGGGAGCAATCTGGTTGAAGCGTAACGTAATCGAAGGGTATGTAAGTGACAAATGTATATGTATACATTTAGATGTCCATACAGTAAGTATACACTATTATTTATATCTTTCTTGCCTCTGTCTATATTTCTACTTCTGACTCCCTTACGTGTCGAGGCAGTAGACAAATAACTGTCCGGTAGTAGGACGATACCGTTAGTAGGGAATGCTACATCGTGCGGGGCACGATTTGGCCAGTAACCGGTCTGCTCGCTACGGTATTACTCAAGAGAACAATACAATTGCCTCGGATCGACCTGGCTACAAGGGGCGGTCAAGGTCGAAACAGACACGCCCCGACGACTGTGCTAGGAATGAATGGCGAGTAGGTACGTGGAATGTTAGAGATATGCATGGTGAAGACTTTGAAATTGCGAATGTAATGTACGAAAGACACCTTAATATTCTGTGTGTATTGGAGACAAATCTCCCCGGGTAATATGGGTTAGAATGAAAGTGGAGTTTCGAAGAATTTTTCTTACTGCATGCTATGCACCGGTGAATGGAGAAAGGGACCAGGAGCGTATGTAAACCAAACGAAAGAGTGATGATAGTGGGGGATATGAACGGATGGGTAGGTGTACAGAGAGAACATACTGAACGCGTTCTAGGAAAGTTCGGAGATCAAAGAGTCAATGAGAATGGTGAACGCCTGGTGAACATCTGTGTGGAGAGAAGCCTGATTGTATCCAATACGTTGAATGTGAATAAGACAGTGTGGAACGAACAAATAAGACACTAACGTGGAAAGTGTATGGATAAGCTTGAAAAATTGTGTTGCCAATTGTGCCGTGCGGATATGTGGAAGGGCGACTGTAGATAGACAGAAAAAATGTGCTTGGTAGAATAAGTCTGTAAAAAAGGCAGTGTGTAAGAAAAAAGATACGTACATGGCAATGATTGCTGCAAAAAATGAGATTGAGAAAAAGCGATTGTATGAGGTGTACAGGTTAAGAAACAAAGAAGCGAAGGAGGCAGCGAGAATAAGTAAAGAGAAAGTGGGAAGTGGGAAACAAAAAACTCTTCTGGAAATGGATCAAAAATACAAAACATGGCCCAAGACAGAACGCTGCAGGAGAGATGAATACGAGCAACGAAATAGTATAGGACGATTGTGAAGTGAGGAAATGCTGGCAAGAATATTTCGGAAAGCTGTATAGTAGTGTGGAAAATAAGACTGCAGGGTTAAATAAAGAGAATGTAGAAGGAATGGTGAATGAAACTGAGGATTTTGAGATAAATGAGGTAGAGAAAACGGTAGGAAGGTTGAAAAACGGCAAGGGAGCAGGCGTAGATGAAATCACTGGTGAAATGCTAAAGTATGGGGATGCAAAGCTTATACGAAGATTGTGTGAATTATTCAATGTATGCTCATGTGTGGAAAAGTGCCGAGGGATTGGAAGAGCTGGATCATAGTACCACTGTCCACTGTATAAGAGTAAGGGGAACAAGAGTGATTACAAGAACTGCAGAGGAATAAGTTTGCCTGGTCAAGTATTTGGAAGAATTCTGATTGATAGAGTACGAGGGTGCAGGGTGGCTTCATGCCAGGAAGAGGATATGTTGATCAGATGGTTGCTCTCCAGGAGGTGATCGAAAAATGTTTAAGGGTAAAAAGCAAGCTATACTGTGCGCTTGTAGATCTGGAGAAAGCATACGACAGATTGAATAGGGGGAAGCTGTGGGAAATAGTAAATGAATATGGCGTAAATAAAGGTCTAATAAATGGAATAAGGGCTGTATGCAACGGTAGTCAGACATGTGTTAGTCTGAGAGGAGGTGTGAGTGAATACTTTAATATTGAGCAAGGAGTGCGACAAGGCTGTGTGGTGTCACCGTGGTTGTTCAATGTATACATGGATAAATGTCTTAGACAAGCATATACCGATACAAATGGTGTAATGGTTTGTGACGTAAATCTTCGACTTCTGGTGTATGCAGATGACACAGTCTTATTAAGTAACAGTGCGGATGAGCTACAAACCGCTCTGAGGGAGTTTTAAACAGTCTGTGAGAGCATGGACCTAAAGATAAACGTGAACAAAACTAAGATTGTGGTATTCAACCGGGAAGGTGAAAAGGAGAGTAGAGTATTTACCCTGCAAGGTGAAATTGTGGAGCAAGTGGACGAGGTAGTATATCTGGGTAGAATGTTTACTGCAGATGGTACAATGGAGGGCGAGATTGAACGAAGGGTCAGTGCTGGAAAGAAAGTGATTGAAAGTATGTGGACGATAATGAGAAACGAAAGCATGAAAACGAGCAATCCATAATGGCGTGTTCGTCCCGTCAGTACTGTATGGAAGTGAGACATGGGTATGTCAAAAAACGCACGAAAGAAAAATAAATGCGGTGGGTATGAGATTCCTGAGAAGCGCATGTCGTAAAACGAGAAGGGACAAGATAAAGAATGAATGTATAATGACGGAGTGTGGTGAGGAGAAGACGGTGATGGATAGATATAAAAGTAGTACATTACGTTGGTTTGGTCACATTGAGAGAATGAACAACGCAAGATTAACGAACCAAATGTATCTGGGTGGGATTAAAGGAAAGGCCGGGTCTGGTAGGCCGCGTAAAACTTGGCTGAATGTAGTAGAATATATGATAAAGGAAAGAAAGATACGGAGTTTTAAAAATAAAAGGGCATGTCAGAGACAATGTATGAACCTTGCGGAAGCTAAGGAGGTATGCGGAGATAGGAAAGCATGGAGATAGATTGTGAATGAAAAATAAATAAGAAACAGGGTTTGTTTTGACTACCCCGCAAGGAAATGGCGTGAAGGTTAAGGCCCGTTTTCACGGTACACTTTGGATGATCATCGCGGATGAATCATCCAAAGTGAATAAAAAATGAACCGTGTAAACAAAAAATCATCGAAAGTGATCATCCAAGATGAACAGTGAACAAAGTTGAACGTGTTCTACTTTTGTTCACTTTGGAGGATTCATCGCCGATGAATCATCCTGAATGAACCGTGAAAACATGCAGTTTGTGCAGTGATTCATCCACAGTGAATGCTAAATTGCAACAAGAAGAGCACGTGCTTTTTTCTGCGTACCTAAATAATTAAATTTAAAGTAAACAGTGTGCTACAGTGGTGGTTTTTATAATGGCGTTTAAGTGGAAAGACGATCACACCCCACTAATTTTGAGTTTAATGAAAGGCCGGCAGTGTCTTTGGAATGCTAAAGCAGAGTCGTATAAAAATAAAGTCCATAGAGAAAACGCATTAAAGAAAATCGTAAAAGAGCTGAATATTCAGGATGTGACAGTCGAGGATATTAAATTAAAAATAAAAACAATCCGTACGCGATATTCATCGGAACTGGCTAAAGTAAATAAATCCGTAAAAAGTGGTACAGGGCCAGATGACGTTTATGTCCCAAAACTATTTTGGTACAAACAAGCTGATACATTCCTGCATGCAGTTTGTATACCGCGGAGCAGCACAGGAACTGCAGTAAGTATATCATTTTCTTATTATTATTTTATAATTTAGATTTAGAATGCTCCACTTCGTCTTGGTTTCCCCACACTGTACCTATAAATAAATAACAAAGCAGTTTAAAAATTAATTGCTTTTTGTGCAAGACAACAAATTATAAAACGACAACAAAACATTTAAATCATTATCCACTGCCATTCTACAATTTCAGTTGAACAGAACAGATTCGCATAAGCATCACGTATAGTGGCAGCAAGTTTCATGTGGTTGTTACTTGTAGCAAGTGTTATTTCTCTGAGACCTTCATGTGCACCTTGCCGCCAAACTCCAGGAACAATTCTGCCTTCTTCCCATAATTCAGCATCAACCAATCCTTCAGTTACATATGGGGCGTTGTTTGTAGAGCTTTTTCTGAGCCAGTTGTGAAGAACACAAGTACTTTTCACCAATATTTCAGTTGTTTCTACTTTGAGAGGGATAGGCTTTTCGAATATTCTAAAACGAGACACAAGTACGCCAAATGCATTTTCTGATAGACGACGAGCTCGAGATAGCCGATAATTAAATATTCTTTCCTTTCTAGTTAATGATCTCTTGCTATAGGGTTTTAAAAGGTATGTCCTAAGAGGAAAGGCGTCGTCGCCCACAAAAACACCATTCTCGGGTATATTGAGCTAATTGTTCTCCAGAGCTTCGTTGAATGTACATTTGGAAAACACTAATGCTTTGCCATTTGTGCCGACGTCAATATATAGAAGGTTATAAGTCAGCATCTACAACTGCAAAAAGAATCACGCTGAAGGTATTTTTATAGTTGAAGAAATATGAACCCGACTTCTCAGGACAGCGAATGGCAACATGTTTGCCGTACAAAGCTCCACAGCAATTAGGGAAGTTCCAACGAATGTAATACTCCTTAATTACTTTTTCCCATTCATTAGTGGTTGTAGGCACCTGTAAAAAACAAAACCATATACAAGAATGTCTAGGAATTCCACCTTCTTCGCCTTATATATTATAGTATGCTAGTATAGCATTTCAGGTTCCTCAACGCAAAAGGGCCCTATCGCCACAAAATCATGCCGAGGATGATTCAGAAGAAAGGAATGACCCGGATATCGAGGATACACCTGAAGCAACAGGTGATTCTCTACCTGCTGTAACAAATGATGGCATAGTTTCTAATAATGAAACGCAACTATCACAACAAAGCAAACGCAGCAGAAAAACTATTCCTGAGGCAAAATTAAACACTCCATCTTCTTGGCGAAGGCTTAATTTGCCTGGAATTTCCGCTGTGGAAAGAGCAATAGATAAGTTAGGTACCATAGCTTCACAAAACATAGTGACTGATAATGAATTTGATCACTTCTGCAGAAGTCTGACAGTTGAGCTTAAGAAAATGCCTCTAGATCGTGCCTTGATATGCCAAACGAAACTACAAAATGTTATGACCGAAGAACGCATGTACCTCTTCAGGATGGAACATGCTTTGTCAAATACATCTACAGTTGTTCCATCACCGTATACCGTGTACTCAAGCAATAGTGACATAACAACCTCTGCCGCAACTCCTATCATGCAGGACCAAGAAGGATATTCAGAAGGATCAGCATATGATGTCTTATCTCAAGCTCTTTCGACCATACATAATAATTACGATTAAACTTACGTTATACTTTTTTTTCAATAAAATTATTTTGTTAAAAGTATTAATGCATTATTTTATTTTTCAATAGTTTATGTGGAAAATAATTTAATTAGATACTAACCTGGATACAGTATTCCAGAACTTCATAAATAGCGGCTAATACCTCTGGTAAAAAATGTGATATGGAGCATCTAGGTACACGATATAAAGCTTCGAGTGTTCCAAAACAATCTCCAGCTGCGAGATATCTCAATACAATTTGCAGTTTTAGTCTGGCAGACAGAGCTTCTCTCATGGTTGTGTTTTGCTTTTCAATTAGCGGCGTTACTTTGGCAAGAAGTTCTTCAAATTGTGTTTCGGACATTCTGAGGTGATTGTGAAACATAGTTCGATCTTCAGCAGACCATTCTCTTAACAAACGCACTGACGCCCCCATTTTATCACGTCGTGCTATCCGCGGTCTCACCCACCAACGCTTTTTTTCCTAATCTTCTTGTCAAGTACATGTCTAAGCCAATTTACAAGATATTCACTTATTATGGCAATTCCTGCTCGTACAACTTCATTTGGCGCCATTTTAAAGTGAACTGACTAATTCAATCTTGATGACCCATGTAAACAATAATCGCTTTCATCCTCATAATCAGTCTGGATGATTCATCCGGGATGATCATCCAAAGTGTACCGTGAAAACGGGCCTTTAAGTAAAGTATACAAAAAAAAGTTGTTTACATTCAGTGATTCAATACGCTTCCTAATCTGTGATTTAAAAAAACATACCATACATACTACCACAAAATACTAAACTTATTTGTGTAATTTAGCGTAACAAAAAAAAAATCATAGGTTTTCAATTTAAAACTGGAGGTTCCAAGTAGCATTATCGAATTGAGATCTTCCCAAACCTTCCTGAAGCTAAGCGACTTTAAATTAAACACATCGACGCAGTAACTAATGCTGAAGTCCATCGGTAACAACAAATCGGGCTACAAAGCTTACGTGATCTACTGCGAAGCCATCAACATAAAAAAAATAGTTCGAGATTTGAGATTTTAAAAAAGAAAAATAAGTCAATTTTATATATGGCCATAACCTTTCGAATGTTTAAAATGCGACATTGAACTTTCATGGGAAATGTTGCAGTAACTAAAGCTGTTTAATGTGATAGCTCAGTTGTGTGAGCAATATTTTAGCAGAATAGTCAATATGTTACACTCAAATTTAATTATTGCTTATATACTCAAAATAATGTAAATAAATTTACGCATAGGTACCTCAATCCAAAACTCTAGTATAGCTAACAATACCCAAAAAAATTGGCACGTTACATATGACACCTGTAATTTACAAGACGTGTGTATAATATAATTTAATTTAATTAATTAGTACGTCACATCTGGTATTTTTCAGTCAACCTGTTTTAATTTTACTCAACATATTAAATGTGTAAGGTAACAACGAGAAAGTCTGGCTTAGCTAAGCAAACTTCTTAAAAACGTTGGATTCTGAAGAAAATTCATTTTGATTTGTTAAAAGAATGTACGACTCTTTTTTCGTAAAAGCAACATTGATAGAGTACTGGCTTTAAAGAGCAAAGACTTATCCCTTTTATTAGCAATTATTTCAATAAAGTGTATTACAGTCGGCTGTGATGATATTCCAAAACAGCAGTATATGAAACAATATACATTTAAATATTAAGTTAGAGAAATTGACAAGAGGCAGAGTAAATTAAACGAGTTTTGAATTTCATCTATTTTCGATACAATAACAGGTTGAATGATTTTTGTGTTGCTCTTTCAAGGTTTGTATTTAAAAGTCAAAGTACTATTGTCTGAGTCATTTAATTAATTTTCCACGCATTCTTAATACAGTAGACCGTGTTTTTTAAATACAGTAAATTTTGGATTACTTGGATGTATATTTTATAAATACAGAATTTTATTGGAACTATAATATAAATCAAACTACATTTCAATACAATTACTGCATGCTTAAAAAAACTTAATATGTACCAGGAATGAAAAAAAAAAGGTACATTTTACTGATCTCAAAGTGGCAGAGGAATTAATATGACCCACTATTGGTCTTTCCCATTACAGTGCTTACTAAAACTGGAAAATAAAAAAAATACAATAAAATTTTAAGTGCTGGAATTATTTAACGAATAATTAATACTATAATTAAAGTTTCTTTAAAAAATACTGTTTGTTATTTACATTTAGGTCATTCGCCCTAAATTTACAAGTCAAAGAAGGCGAACCGGCCTTCAAGGAATTTCTTCCGCTTATGCAAGTTTTATACCGTTGTAAATGAGAAGAAATATTCTGAAATTTTTCACATACCATTTGAAAATATGTAGTTCAAATCTACATGCTACTTACCTATTCTTTAAAAGATTCATTGTATAAGTAAGAATTTTTGAAATACTTGTAATTGAAATCTGAAACCTGCTATATAAAGCAGGTCAAGAATTTTAATATCCGTAAGTGTTAGATAAACTTATTATGTATATGTAATATAGAACTTTAATTAACGTAATATGAATAATTATGCATTTTTACATAAAATTTTTGTTTTATATTAAAGATTTCATTTTCACAAGTTTAATTATACTGTGCATATAAGGAACCCTAATTATTACTGCATATTCAAGAAGAAAGCGTATCTTATGAGTCGGTAATTTCTAATCCATTATATGGTAGTATATCTGTTTAGGTTTATGTTATTTGATATAAAGGAATGTGATCAATGAGTTTACTTCATACGTTTTATTCAAATCATTATTAAGCTTCTGTTTATCTTGACCATCAATATAATAAACGCAATGGCAGCCAGTAAATTTTAATAACAGCCTGCGTTCAGTAACTGACGTTTCCTTTTGAAAGAAGAAATAGGTTAATCTATATTTATTTGATTGTATAATTTATAGGGATTTATAATCTCTGTAAGAAGCTTTATTAATTCTCTAAAAGTTAACTTTCTTAATTGGTAAGTTCCGTACTCACCTACCTACCAAACTGTATTAACTTGGTGTTGAGACAAATTAGTTACTAATTGTTAGAATGATTTGTTTTCTGTTAAGCTACTTAATTGTCTTAATATTTATTTGGCCAACCGTTTGTGGTTCCAAGTCGTTTGCATAAAATTATGAAGGCATTCATCACATACTTGAATTAGACGCTTATAGACCACAAGAAAACACAATATTTCTTGGGCAAGATAAACATGTTAACTACTTCAATTGCAGACATTTAAACAATTCTGGAAACTTGTTTGTAAGATTTCGATGCAATTTTTCAAAAGCAAACTAGTGTGGATCGCTCGTGTAACATTGCAGACCGATGAGTAAAAGAGATTTTAAACAAAGAAAAAGGAATTAATCACCTGTTTACTTCTTTAGGGCCATTGGCCCACAAATATTTTATTTAAATTGAATATCTGAGAAACAATTTCGTGACTCCTGGGCAAACACAAGGCTATCCACATTACTTTTTTGTTTGTTTTTTGTGCTGCAAATATGACAACGTAGTTTAGTGCGCCATTTTTTCTTCATTTTAGACAAAACATGTTTCTACAAATTTTTTTCCAAGTTTTCTTTTTGCACCATACAGTATTGCCCATGTATCTTAAAACTAAGTGCAGATCCATCACGAAAAAGAATGTGGTATGTACGGAATATTTCACTGCAAAAGTACCTTTAAACAAAACAGTGAGTTTAATTTCTAAGTGCTATATGAATAAAATGAACAAGTAACTGATAAGGGGTACCTATGTAAACCAGGATATGTGATGGTTAACATGCACAACTCGTTCCTTTTTCCCATCCTCAGTTTTGTTCAACTCCTGAAATAACGGGTTATCATAAAGTAAGTGATATATTTCCACTTGTTATATATTTTTAACAAATAAAATTAATAACAAAAAGCAAATGGAATCTAGCTGTTTAAATAATGGGGTATCTTACCGCAATTGTTCTATATGACCTCCATTTTGTTGTTGTAAAATTACCAACCGTTCCTCCAAATTGTATACAAGCACTATGCAAAATTTCTGATTGAATTGCACTAATTTGCTCCCTAATGCTGTCCTTTAATTCCTCCAGCGTTGTTGGACGTGTTCTAAACACCAAATCTTTTAAATAACCCCACAGCCAGTAATCCGGTGGGTTAATATCAGGCGACCTTGATGGCCATAAATTTGCAAAATTTCTGCTTATAACACGATCTTGAAAAACCCCAAATAACAATTCTTTAACTGATTGGTCAATATGCGGAGATGCTCCATCCTGCATAAAAATCATGTTTTCAATTCCTTCGTACTCGTTTTGCAACTGTGGAATGGCATAATGCCTTAACATTTTCAGGTATCGTTCATCAATTACGGATACGGCTTCCCCATTTTGTATTTCCTTGAAAAAGTATGGACCAATAATGAAATTAGTTGTGAAACCGCACCAAACGGTGACTTTTTTGTCATGAAGACTTTGCTGAACAAACAGCAGTTGCAGCTTATAGTGATACATTCTTAGGATTTTTCGTCAAATTTTCCAAACCGTGGTGTATGGCATTTGCAATCGTTGTGATATCGCATTCACACTGCTGATTCCTAGCGGATTAGTATTGGCTACGTTTTGATTTTCCTGAAGAACTTCTGCAACTTGGACATCACTCATCCTTGGTCTTCCTGATCTCGGAGAGTCAGCTACAGGCCCTATTCTTTCAAATTTGCTAATCAAATTACGGTATGCCTTGATTTGGCACGGCCCTGCTCTCAAACCCATTTTTGTATGGAATCTTCGTAATCCAGCAGTGTAATTTTTACCGCATTCATAATAACATTGCACTAAACCAATTCTTGTTTGCAGATCCATGTTCAAATCGTTACAATTTACGTTTACGAGAGTTTTATTTTCGGAACAATTCTCTAAATTATTCGTTTGACACTTGTATCAATAGTTGTTACGACAATTCTTTTGTTTTCCATAGATACACTAAATCACCATTATTTAAATAACTAGATTACATATACCTTTTGTTATTAATTTGATTTGTTAAAAATATCTAATAAGTTAAAATATATCCCTTACTTTAAAATAACCCCATATATCCTAAAATTATGATACCTATATTATTTATTATCCCTTTATTAATAACCCACCTTTATAACCCATTGAATCCTTTTTCTAAACATCCCTTTTAATCAATAAAATATCCAATCAATTTTTCAGTCAAAATTGTAGGTTATATTTATGTTTATATTTTTCAATAGTTTAAATGCGTTCACTTTGGATTGAGATTTGCGTATTATAACTCATTAGTTTTAAATTTTGATTAAATTTCGCCATACGCGTACTGATTTTCTTTTTCATTTGAACCCGTCTTCTACTTCCTTATAGTTTCATTCTTGTCGTTTGACCCAACAACCAATCAAAATGGCTTCAAAAATCAGACACGGTTCTTTTTTAATTCCTGGAATTTTAGGTAATTTTCCTAAAAATGTTTCATACCGAGTTTAGTTCGAGCTGTGTTTGTTGTACCTTTTTGCCAAAATTTGTGATTTAACCACCCCAGTCCGCTACCTATAAGTGCTACTGTTATCATGTAAAGACCAGAGCAATCCATGAATTTGAATTTCCATGGTAACGGCGCTGCTAAACCTAATCATAATTTGATTATTCCAAACAACTTTTTTTTTGTAAGTAAGTATAATACAGTTTTTTCGGGCGCATATGAGTTGCACCAAACTTAATCCTTCATCTTTCGAAGCAAGTGCATCAATTAGGTAACTTGAACTGCACCAAGGATGAACTAGGGGCTTAATCCGTTGCATGAACTGTAAAACTCCAAACTAGTTTAGATTAGATAAACAAAACTACTGTAACCTAACAGAATAGGTATGTGTACATTTCCAGGTAAATGTGTACATTCACCAATTATGAACATTAACCGTAACATATACATGTACTACATTCATATTATGCCTATTACATAAAATCGTTTAAATGTCATTAAACATGGTGGTGCAATTCATGAAAGGGGATTAGGTACAATTAACCTTCAGTGGTGCAATTTATGTTGAAGATTATGTTGGTAACTGATTTTTGGTGCAGTTCAGGTTTACCGGTTTGTTCCACCTCCCTTCCTTAATCACCTTTTAGATTTCGCACACCCGAATTTAAAAAAAAACGAACATATTTGTTGATGCAACCATTATTTATTTAATCTTATAATTATTTATTGTAAAGCCACTCTTCTGCAGAGACTCTTTTTGTACTGTTTATTCAAGTCTTAATAATATTAAAAGTAAATGCTTACTTTTTAAACAAAAAACCAAAATTCCAATTAACACTAAAAAACACTAAAAACACTAAAAACCCTAAAAAACACTAAAAACACTGAAAAACACTGAGTGTAACTCATCTCTACGCCGCGATAGTTGCCCATCGTTCACTGAGGTACCACCCATTGATCGACCACCCAGGTAAACTTTCTGACATTCCATCATCACCTAACAAAAAGAAAAATCATTCCTTCGTATTTAATATCTCTTAAAGAAATATTCATGCATCATCCAGTTATTTAATTTGAAACAACACTAACTTGAATTTCCTTTATTACCTTCCGACCTACATATACATATGTAGGCATAGAAGGTTATCAATCCACTTTATTTCATTATTGCTAAATCGACGTATTAGCTCATTTTACAACTTTTGGCCAATTTTCGCCAAGATCGGCCATGATGTCTGGATGTGTGTTTGTGTGGATGTATATTAGTATGCACGATAACTCCAGAACGAAAACACATACGTACTTAATATTTTGTATTTAAGCTTGTTTTCATTTCCCTTGGAGCTGATTAGATTTTGGGAAAAATCCAGTGGCGGAGAGGGGAGTTTATTAGGGGCAGTTTAAATTAAAAATACCTATATATAGACCTTAAACATATCGATTAATTATGTTCTATACAATCTTTTGATACGGCGCGCGTAATTTAGTGGTAAAAAAATTCCTAAGGTAGAATTTAAGTGTTAGTTCAAATTTTTCAATATCTGAATAACGATTAATTTTATAAGAAAAAGTGTAGACATATTTTTTAAAGAAAATTAAATTTTACATAACTTTTCTGTATCAAGTTTCTTCATATAATGCAAGGTAAGCCTCTAATTAATTAAATATGAATGAAAATGATTAAACTGTATTATTGATATCTTATAGAAGCGGGCAGCTTTGGAATTTTTTTTAAGCTAATTAATGTATTAATGTCTATTAATCTCTATCTGACATGAAGTTTTAAACGTCATTCTGACATAGATTATTGTTTTTATTTCTACAATGTTGTCTGTTTTCGTTATGAACGTATGAAAAAGAGGTTGCGTAGTTATCCTAAAATATCTGGTGTGAACACCATATGACCTTCCAATCTACACAATGGAAATTAAAAGAAATGAAATAATTTTAATAACATTTTTTTAGGATAATTATACAACCTCTGAATTTCATTACGAAAATAAGCAAGATTGTAAACACAAAAACAATAATCTATGCTCAACAGACGTTTCAACCTTCATGAGAGACAGGGGTTAATAGACATCTAGATGCTAACTTAAATTAAAAGAATATCAATTTTTTAGGATAACGAGGCATACCACTCATAGTGTCTACACGTTCTTCATGGTGCGCGTTCCTGTTGAGTCATATTCAGTCAAACGCTTGACCAAAATTTTGTTGCACCCCTTATAATAAAATTACTTAGCTTTGTGAAGAGCACGTATTCAGCTAGATCCATTTTTAAGTTCAACGCAAACATATGGTATATCGTCGTTGCTGCGATGAAACGTCATGTATCGAAAAGTAAATGTTACAGGAGAGTTAAAAAACTGATTTAAGCATGATAAATGCTTATGAGTAATAACATGTTGAGTTTTATAAATAAGTTTAATATTATTTGGTGGGTATTTTGTACATTTTTTAATTATGTGCATAATAAAAGTTCTTCCAGCAGCTGTCACTTTTCTTTCCAGACACCAGTCTGTGTATACACGGCTTCTAAACTCTGGAATGATCTCCTTAGTTCCTGTTTTCCACTCACTTATGATATGAGAAAATTTAAGGTAGCTGTTCATAGGCATCTATTGGCAATTCATTATCCCTCTATCCATCCTCCTAAGTGTTCCTGAGTGCTTTAGCACGATAGGCCTTATTTCGCCTGTTCAGGTCCACAATCATAAAAAAAAACATCATGTAGATGCTTCATTGATCGAAATACAGGTTCTACGTAAGTTTTTTTTTTGAAGTAGACCGACAATAATGGCTTGGCACTTTTGGGACTGAATCTAACCAAATGTTCATATTAATTTATTAATTAATGTTAGTGAAGTTACTTTGGTATGTGTGAATCCTTGCTATATTGCAGGCTCACATTCCCTTAATATAAGTAATTTGATTATAGTCTCATTATATTTAGAATTTACATCAGTTCTACATACATAAAAACAAAATTTGCATCGATTGGAGCTTGAATCTCAATGGTGTAGATAGTTAGCGCGGTACTCTAGCAAAGTACAGGTCATAGGTTCAAATCCTGCTCGAGGTAAACTTTTTATTTATGTATTTAATAAAATGAATAATAATTTTTAATTAAATGTTCATATTATTTTCTAGGACACCTTTCTTCTTCTTCTGGTTTTTTGTTATTTGTTCAGCTCTTTTCGATGATAACGTCCTCTTGTTCTTCATATCCTGCTTTGTCCTTATCAAAATCTCTCTTTGTCCATCTTTTGAATGTGTCCTCTTCTATAAGTACCCAATGTATTAATAAAGAAATTCCGGCAAACTCTAACTTTAAAACCATCAGCTTTCGAGAAATATATATCATCTTCTGCATCCTTCCTTTTTTGACATCTAAATTGTCTTTAATAACCTTCCTTCTTCTCACTACCTTACGTGTAGTTACTAGTGTCCTAATATTCTATTTTTCAAAACTTCTTGAATGCTTCTGTTCTGACTTGTTCTGAAAATTGTCCAAATAGGAAAGTTCTAGTAGTCTTTGGATGCACGTTGGTATGGAAACACCTATCTTTCATTTTTCTGGATTTCTTTGGAATAACGGTTATGTCGTTTCCTTTCCTTTTACATCTAATGTAATTCAGTCCCTCAACACGCCGTTGATTTTCTAGTTTTGGTTTTAATATAATATTATTTGAAAAGCCAATTTCAGGTTCAGTACTTTCCCTCGTATTTTCTTTTCCTTCGCATACTGTAGAACCCACAGATATAGGTTCAGTTCATTTGGTCGCATATTAATGCGTTCGGTTCAAAATTATGACTTTCGGCAGTTTCCTCTAATCTCTTCTGCACGCACTGGGAGATTCTACAGGTGTTAGTTCAGTTAATTCCAAAATTTTTATTTGGCCATGAACTAAATTGTCAGATTCCAAATTACCAAATTTTACAGTTTGTTCTAAATTTTCTGCTACATTTCGTATATCAGATGGCAATCCAAAATCCTCAATTGCTAAATCAATTACTTGCATAAGTTCAACGTCTGGTTTAAGCAAAATATGTTCACTATCATTAGATAGCCAAGACTTATTTGTGTCATTCATTGGTTTGACGACATCTGGCATCTTTTGAGATCTAGACATTGTGTTTTTTTTTTTTGCTAAAACGATAAAAAGTAAAGATACTTTTAACGATAAATGCAGCATACAAATAAATTTTAAATCCAAAATAAAAGTGTTCGTTTATTTTGGATTTAAAAAATATTGAACTATAATTTTATGAACAGTAATTCCGACAGTTGTGACTGTGTATTAGTTTTTTACTTTAACTGAAGCCAAAATAATTATATTCAATTTGAGGTTATAATATTGATAACAATTTTTTATACAACCCAGGAACTCGATGATAAGTGAGAGAAACGTAGATATATCAGAGTATTGAAAGTATTGATATAAAATATTAATTTGTATAACCACGTGCAAAAGTAATTCATGCGATGTGTGCGTTCCTTTACACTTAGGAGGTTTCTATATTCATACACCACAGTTCTGGTTTATATGCAGAACTATCTATGTGTTAAAATATGCACATAAGATATTTCAGATGGCAATATTAAGCATGTTGACACATAGGAGATAACATTTTGGTGATTTTAGACGCATTGCGATTTTATGTTACTTAAGAGGTTCCGGGAATCGACATATACGAACTTTCCGAATCAAAATATATCATAATCTCAAATTTAATTTTTTTGTTACATAGGAGTAAGAGGGTTCGTCACGACAACGACGATATGTTACATACTACATCAAATGGCAACGAAGTAGAGCAAGTGATCGCAGACATAAAAGCATACAGTGTTTGTTGCATGGCCTCACAATCAAACTGCCAATACGCCATACTTTTCTTAACATTGATTTTTTCAGCAAGCAATCGAAATGTTGTACTAACAGCTTTGCCCTACTTATTGGTCCTATTATGCGAAACGTATGTTGGACGAAAAAAGTATACATGCAGTTTCACAGGAAATTATGTCTTCTGTAAATCTACTCCCTAAAACCAACACCAAACACGAGCTATTAGTAGCGAATTATTCTTAGGGGGCTAAAACCCAGTACAACATACATAACGTAAACCCATCAGATAGAAAGCAAAAGCTTAGATACATAACATTTGGATGCATGGGGGGTTAAATTTAATTACTTACGTTAAATTTTCCTTAAAGTAGATTATAAAAACCCAAAAAGGAAAAGGAAGCAAGAAAAGGAAAGCTGAAATAAATTTAATTAGTACGCAAAATAAACACCATAAGTCAATACCCAAATAAAATTTCTTTATTCACACAAAGATTAACATAAACTAAAATTCTTTCAATTAGTTAAATCTAAATAATTAATTCAAAGAAAAACAAATGTTGCCCCAGGTCTTCCCGGTTGTAATACTTCTTTGTTTACAAGGTTTTGTTTTACTTGAGAATTGAAATGTGTATACTTTAGCTTTTCGTTGGGTGCTATATTAACAATTATATGAGCTCGAATAAGACATCTTTGTGGTCAGGGATTTGTAGGTGAGATAACCTCAGTTTCAATAAGAAATGTTTGCACCACGAATATATTTTATACATTTTTTCACACATAAAAAAAATCAAATCGTCATCAATTCTATAGTTAGTAAATGTTTTAAATCGAAACATGGAAACATTTGCTTTTACATGAACCTTATAAACTAAAAACAAAATACAAATATTTCCGGTTTCAATGTCTCGCTCATCAGTGTCCTGTAGGATTCTATTATTGCCCATTTTTCGTAGGATTAACTGCAAAAACAAAAACGTAGCAAATATTGTAGATGACTGTAATTCACCAAACCAGCGCCACTTTTCTCCAGTTCGACAAGATGCAGCACGATGATTTGAAAACAAATCGTGGCATTGGGGTCATATTAGCGCCAGTGCGATTTTAGCTTATTAGTATGCTTTTTTCGTAGACTGTTCAAGAGTCCTCTTAAGCTCTGGTTAATCTTTTCTTGTTGGTGTTGCGTTGATTTGTGTTATTGTATAGTTTACAATCATGTGTTTAGTTTTTTGGTGTTTCTAAAAAAAGAAAAAAATGTGTTGATTTTGTTTGAAAATTTTGTTGAAATGGGTGCGCGTTGTTTAGCTAGGTGTAGTGTGCTGTGTATGGTTAATCCAATCTTATTTGCCGGGTATCCTTGCGTGGTAGTCATCTAATATACGGGGAATGCGGATATGGAGTATTGTGAAGGGATTCTTCTATCTCCTCAAGGAGATTGTCAAAAGGTTGTGTTAGGTTGGCGGGATGGTGTTTGAATTTGAGTTTGAGTTCTTTCTGTGGGAATGGAAGAAATTGGTAGTTGTAGAGGTAAGGAAATCGCTAGTTTGAATTGTGTCGACAAAATTGTTTTGTGTGCACAATTTCTTTGTAATGTTTCTATTTTGTTTGTGTTGTGTGATATTTTTGCGTGTTGTTTTGTTAAATCATTACGGTACCTGAAAGGTACCTTGTGTATGCGTGTTCGACATTCACAAGAGGCGATATAGGAGAGGTGATTAGGGTTTATGTTTTTGTATATTGGTGCTCGGAAATCTATAACAGGGGGTATGTATGTTTGTTGTATGTTGTATTGTTTTGTGGTTGCACAACAATACAACCGGGGTGAAAAGGATTACCAAGTAAGTGACTTCTTGTTAAAGTGTGTCTTTCGTTGTTTAGGATAAGGGAAATATTACTGTCAGTCAGGTTGAGAAATTAGTCTTCGTGGCCGTTCCGCTGTTCCGCGGTGTCATCCGAAAACTGAGAAACAGGTACTCCAGGGTGTGTTACATTGGTAATGTGGGAAGCCAAGATGGTGTACAGGATCGGGGCATAACCTTGCGGCATGCCTGCTGTGGATTGAAATTTTATTCGAACTGACCGATTAGTTAGGTACTAGAGTGGAAGTTTGGAGAAGTGATCAGGGGTGTTAATGTTATGGATCTTGTGAAGGAGACCGACATGCCAGACTTTGTCAAATGTTTGTTTAGTGTTCAGACACACAGCCAGGTTGTATTTCTTGCGATTGAATGTTCTGGTGGTTTCCGTAATCAGCTTCAAGAAGAGATTGTGTCAGGTTCGGTTGGGACGGAAGCCGAATTGGCTGTTAGGGAGGAGTTCGTTGAATTCGAGATGGTCCATAAGTTGCCTGGCTAGAATGTGTTCAAATCATTTTCCGAGACAGCTTAAGAGGGAAATGAGTCTATGGGAGGAGAGTATGGTAAGGTCGGAGTGCGGTTAGGCTATCATGACGGTGGAATCCGATTTTATAGTCCGTTGGGAAGTGGGATAGATGTCAGCGAGTAAACTGAGGGATAGGTCGGGCAAATGTCGTAGTATTTTACAATTAAGGCCGTCTTGGCCTGGGACTTAATTGCGTCCTTTTTGGAGTATGCTTTTATCTAGTCGACTGTGTTGGGAGCATAGAAGGGACTCTCATTTTCCAAACGAATTTCGAGTGTTTCTGTGAGATAGCATTTTGAGGTTACCTTTCTTCTGGTCAGTCTATTGAACAGTTTCTATTTCGTTAATCTAACTAGGAGATGGCTTTGGTCCAGAAGACTTCGGTGTATTTGTTTGTTTCTCATGATTAAGGCGATTTTATTCGGTCGTGATATACAGGGTTACTACAAATGATGTTCCCGATTTCAATTATAAATATTACTGGATTAATCTGTTTTAAGACCATTTCACTTAGTAACACTGGAAAGAAAAACTCATAAAGTTTCGTTTACATTGGTTTAGGTACGTATCTACTGTTTGTTAAAGTCAATTGTTGTCAATTGTGTAATGGCTGAGTTTGAAGACAGGAAAGCATTTTGTGTGTTGGATTACCACATCAATAAATCAGTTATTAGTGTGCAACGACACTTTAGAACCAAATTTAATGAAGATCCTCCTAGTAATCACTATTCGAAAGTGGTAGAGCAGGTAAAGTAATGTTTTACGCGTAGTAGACAGAAATCTACTGTTAAATGCAGCAGAGAGCTTGGTATACCACAGCCAACAGTGTAAATATCAACCCTTACAAAATTCAGCTTGTTCAAGCGTTAAAACCAAACAACAAAAGTTCTAAGAGTTTCATTTCCTGAGAACATGCAGGCCTTGATGGAAAATGGAAATTTTGTAAAATGGTTAGTCTTTAGTGGTGAAGCCACATTCCACTTGTGTGGTAAAGTGAACAGACATAAGGTCAGAATATGGGGCTCGGAGAACCCACACACCTAAATCGAGCACATGCGCGATTCTTTGAAAGTTAATGTGTTTTGTGCTATCACGTACAACAAAGTGTACGGGCCTTTTTTATTTGTTGGACAAATAATAAATGGAATAATTTTCATGTACATGATGACGGAATGGCTTCTACCGCAATTAGAACAAGAATACCCAAATTTCATTCTACAATTAGACGGCGCACGTCCACATTACTACTTCGATGTTAGGACTGAACTTCGAAATCGGTTTCCTGACAGATGGATCGGTCGTGCTGGTCCAAATGATGGTGCACTCTTGAACTGGCCTCCAAGATCTCCGGACATCACCCTCTGTGATTTGTTCTTGTGGGGATACATCAAAGATAAAGTGTGTACATCACCGTTACCAAAAATCATACCTGAGACAACAACGGATTACCAGAGCCAACGGAACAATCGACCAAGACAGTCTTAACAAGGTATGGCAAAAGTTTGAATACAGCCTTTACATCTGTTGTATCATAAGGAGTTTCCATATCGAACATTTTTTAATTCTTGACACCTGGGATGAAACTTTTTGAGTTTTTCTTTAAATGTAACCAGTTTATTTTTTATATGGTAAATAAAACCAGATTTATGTACACTTGAAATCATGAACATCATTTGTAATAACCCTGTACATATATATATATATATATATATATATATATATATATATATATATATATATATATATATATGACAACACTTCAGGCCTACTGGCTTAAATTTTCTTTTCCACTTTTTCCTGTCCTGTACCATAACCTTCCACTCCCTTATTTTAAACCCTCTTAGGTCTTCCTCTATGCAGTCCCACCATATTTTCCTCGGTCTAACCTTCTTATTTCGTCCTTCTGGTTCTTGATTAAAAAATTATTTCGTTAATTCTTCACCTCTTATTCTAGAAATGTGCCCGAGCTTTCTCAGGCGGCTTCGTTGTACCATCACTTTTATGTTGGGTTCCTGCAATAGTTTCTCCAGTTCGACATTGGTTCTTCTTCTCCAGCTTCCCTCTATCTTGACTCCACCTAAGATTCTTCTTAATACTCCCCTCTCCCACTCTTCTAGTTTTTTTACATTGTCGTTTGTTAAAACCCACTATTTACTACCGAATAACATCACCGGACTGTTTTGTATAAGTGTAATTTTAGATTTTTACTTAGATTCTTATCGATTATTATGTGGTTTAAGACTCCTGCACTTTTCCATCCGACACTGATTCTTTTAATAATATTTTTTTCAGGACTATCGTTATTTTCTATTTCCGTACCCAAATATGACTTATTTTTAAGTTTCAGTATACAGGGTGTTCCTTAATGATATGCGAATATTGAAGTGGATGAATCTACACGAAAAAATAATTATAGTTTGCTTAATAAAGTACGGTCCTAAACTATACCGTTACGGAAATACGGGGTGTCAAAGTTACACGAAAAATACGAAAATTAATTGATATCTTCTAAACCGCTAAACATTTTCCAGTGAAATTTAGTACGAAGCTAGAGTGCATGAAAGTGGATATTTTTCGATACGAAGTTAATTTCCAGCTTTTGCAGTGGCGTGCGTACGGGCACTCACTTGGATATTTTTTAAGAAATAAAATTATACGCCACTGATTTATTGAAAAACAAAATTACATTTTAATTCCTCGTTCAATTTGAAAAATAAAAGCTCTCTTGAATTCTGTTCCTAGAATGTTCCGTTTGGGAGTAATAAAATAAAAACCGTTGTATTGTACGAGAAAATAAATTGAATGAATGAAATAACAATTTCGCAATAAGTCTAGTTGCCTTTCAAAATGACACTTGCTTTTTCCATGCGACATTTTCTAGTTCAATTTAGTCACTGTAAATTAACTTTTCCCATTGTTTTTGTACAATTTTGTTATTAAAGATGACGTATACAATTGCTGAAATGGTTGATATGCATTATGTTTATGGTCTCGCTGATGGCAATGGAGAAAAAGTCAGACGGATTTGTCACCAGAGATATCCCAATCGTGCTTTACCAGATAGTCGAACCTTCTCGAATATTTATCAGTCGAAGAACAGCCTGAAACGAGTACAAGAAAGATAGCTACAAACTTGAATATTTGCCATCAAATTGTTTGGAGAATTTTAATGGATTATTTGTTATATCCATACCATATTTTGAGAGTACAGGCATTACTTCAGAGAGATTTTCCTAAGCGAGTAACTTTTTGTCGGTGATATCTTCATAATATTGCACATAATCCACAATTCGATTCACATATCCTGTTCACGGACGAATGTAATTTCTCAAGAAATGCGATTCAGAATTTTCACAATAACCATTTGTGGGCGGATGAGAATCCCAAAGCCACAACTGAAACCCATATCCAACATCAATTTTCGGTGAACGTCTGGTCAGGAATTATAGCCGATTACTTTATTGGCCCATTCTTTCTTCCGAGACGACTTGATGGACAATCTTACCTTACTTTCATTCGTGAACAATTGCCTGAGCTGCTTGATGATGTTCCGCTTTTAATAAGACACCATATGTGGTACATGCATGATGGTGTACCAACACATTTCAGTGGAATGGTTCGCAATCATCTAGATACTGTTTATTCTAATCGTTGGATTGGCCGTGGGGGACCTCAAGAATGGCCACCACGGTCCCCCGACCTTAACAGCTTACATTTTTTCTTGTGGGGCTATCTAAAAACGCTAGTGTACACAAGTCATATTAACAGTGTAGAAGAGTTGAAAGAGAGAATAGTTGCAGCATGTAATAATATAAAACATACTCCGGGAATATTTCAACGAGTGCGGAATTCCATGAGAAGGAGGGCAGAAGCATGCATTTTGAGTGAAGGAGGCCATTTCCAACAATTTTTGTGATTACCGTTCCATATTACTTGTTCCCAATATTATGTTTATGCTGTATGTTTCCATTTGTTGTTTTTGTTGTTGTTCAGTGAAGGCAGATGCCAATTTGTAACGTATTCTAATCATTAAATTACATAATTTTGTCGTACAATACAACGGTTTTTATTTTATTACTTCCAAACGAAAGATTCTAGGAACATAATTCAAGAGAGATTTTATTTTTCAAATTGAACGAGGAATTAAAATATAATTTTGTTTTTCAAGAAATCAGTGGCGTATAATTTTGTCTTTAAAAATATCCAAGTGAGTGCCCGTACGCACGCCACTGCTGAAACTGGAATTTAACTTCGTATCGACAAATATCCACCTTCATGCACTATAGCTTCGTACTAAATTTCACTGGAAAATGTTTAGCGGTTTAGAAGATATCAATTAATTTTCGTATTTTTCGTGTATCTTTGACACCCCGTATTTCCGTAACGATATATTTTAGGACCGTACTTTATTAATCAAACTATAGATTCATCCACCTCAATATTCGCATATCATTAAGGAACACTCTGTATACTTCCGTTTCCTATCTGCTATAATTTCTAAATAAAATACTTATCTTTTTTGGGATTTTTTAATGGTGTACTTTAAATTATACAATCTAAACGTTTCGATAACACTTACAGTTATCTTCGTCAGCAGTAATGTTTGTTAAAAATTGTTAAAGATGTAGTAAACAATTTTGTCAAATTTGAAAAATTCAAACATAAACATAAGCCTGCTATTAATATAACAGTTTGAGAAACGTATAAGCCAACTATAAAATTGTAGTAAAGAATAACTAGGTCATTAAAATTAAATATTGTTAAACTGCCTCAAAGATGACAAACCAGAACACTCTCTACGACGAAAGCTAACAATGAAATTTGCCAGCTAAAAAAAAAACACATTTAACAAAATTTAATCGAGTTATGATGTAAGTGTAAAGTTGTGAAAAACTTCAATTTTAAAATGATAGAAGCATTCACAAATCCAAACATTACATCAAATAAAATAACCCAGTTAAATCTAACAAAGAGATATCTTTATCAATAATTGGAAGTGTTATTAACAATGAAAAGCACAATGCAGAACGTTCTTTGTAATTTTTAATTTCAATTTAATTTCAACTACTTATGTTAAATTATAGTGCTGTGGAAATTTAACATATAATTGGTAAAGCATTTGCTTCAAGGTCTAGGAAAAACACAGCAAAAACCTAGACATACCAAAAGTTGAAAACAAATTAAAATCAAGGCGTATCATATGCTCTTTTTTAATTATAAGATGCCAAAACCTATTTAAACGGAGATTTTCTTCTTGTCTATTAAAATTATTCGGGTGTTTATATATTTCAATAGCTTCACGTTGCAAACGAACATAATAATGGGTTTATCTTGACAATATTTTCATATTGTCAAATTGAATGTCATGATTTAGATTATTCAGGGCATGGTCAGCCACAGCAGACCTCTCTGGTTGACCCAATCTACAAAATCTCATATGTTCTTTGCATCTTGTATCAAAGCTACGTTTTGTGGTCCCGATGTATACTTTTCCACATGAATAAGATAACTTATACACTCCGGAAGATGATAAAGGGTTTGACACATCTTTAGGTGATCTTAAATATTCTTTAATTTTTCTTGTAGGTTTAAAAATGGTCCTAATGCCATATTTGATTAGGATTTTTTCAATTCTATTTGTAACATTAGCTATAAAAGGAAGAAAAGCAGTACCAACATTAAGAACTGGTTTTTCTTTAAGGTTACGCCTATAAGGTGTAGTAACATTATTAATATCTGTAAGTGAATATCCATTATCTTGTAAGGATTTTCTTAAATATTTATATTCATCATTCAAAAATTCAGGGTCACAAATTCGTTTTGCTCGATCTACTAAAGATTTAATTACACTAATTTTTTGACGTGGATGGTGGTTGGATAATTTATGAAGGTATCTATCAGTGTGTGTCGGCTTTCTGTAAACCTTAAAGATAGTGAATTATTATTTTTAGATATTAATATGTCAAGAAATGGTAAACCTCCATTAGTTTCTTTTTCCATGGTAAACTGAATACTAGGATGTATACCATTTATAAAACCAAAAACTCATGCAGTGCTTCTTCTCCATGTCTCCAAATAACAAATGTGTCATCTACATATCTATACCAAACTGAAGGTTTTTAGGTGTATTTTGTAACGTTAATGTTTCAAATTTTTCCATGTAAACAATTAGCTATAACAGGACTAAGGGGACTACCCATTGCTACACCTTCAATCTGTTCATAAAATTTACTATTCCACTGAAAATAAGTTGTAGTAAGACAGTGCTGAAAAAGAATGGTTATGTCCTTTAGAAAAAGATGATCTATGTATTCAATAGTTTCTTTTAGAGGTACTTTTGTAAAAAGTGAAATAACATCAAAATTAACCATTATATCACCCTCTTCAATTTTGAAACTATGCATTTTTTCAACAAAATCGGCAGAATTTTTAATGTAATGGGGTGTTTTTCCTATATGAGGTTGTAATAACAATGTAAGATGTTTTGCAAGGTTATATGTAGGAGAACCAATTGCACTAACAATAGGCCTTAAAGGAATATTAGGTTTATGAATTTTTGGTAAACCATATAGTTTTGGTGAAATAGCTTCAGAGTTAGATAGTTTCTTCTTTATTTCTTCAGGAATAGATGATAATTTAATCAGCTCTTTAGTTTTTAAAAGAAACTTTTTTGTTGGATCTTTTGGTATTTCACGATAAGTTTCTGGTCCCAACAATTGTTCTATCTTAGTGTTATAATCGTTCATATTTAATATAACAGTTGCATTACCTTTATCTGATTTTAATATTATAATACTTTCATTGCGTTTAAGATCAAGTAAAGCATGTCGTTGACGAAAGGATAAGTTGCTCTTTGGAGGTTTTGTTTTACGTAATATGTTAACGGTGTTATATCTAACTTCATTAGCAGCATCAAAAGGTAATAATCTAATGGAGTTTTCGATGTTGGAAATTATATCTTCAAAAGGTATTACTCTTGGTGTTATCGCAAAATTTCCTCCTTTAGAAAGCGCTTCAATAGCATAATCTGAAACAACATTATCAGAAAGGTTTATAACTGTTTTTCTACAATCAATAGATGGTCTATTATTTTGTTGTTTGTATAATTTATTAAATTTTTTTTTTTTTTTGACGTTGACATGAGATGTCAAAATTTATTTCCATAGATTTAAACGTTATAGAATCAATTTTATCCCAATCTTCTTTATTCAAAATAGATGAAATTTCTAAATGTAAATATAAAAGATTTTTATCTGTGTTATCCAGTAACTTCCTAGTAATATGTATTTGATTACGTAGAAGAGCATTTTCAGTTCTTCTGTAAATATTATTCGCTTGCTTGTTATTAAAATTTCTTTTAATATAGATAAACTTTGGGATAATCTTTTGGTCTCGACATCGTAATAAAAAAGTGAGTGACGATAATAATTGTGCTTTACGTTTCCTTAATTTTTCGAATTGTCTGATAAAACGATAAGTTTCCTCCCCATAAAGGATAAAGATGATAAATTTTATAGTTGGCTTATACGTTTCTCAAACTGTTATATTAATAGCTGGCTTATGTTTATGTTTGAATTTTTCAAATTTGACAAAATTGTTTACTACATCTTTAACAATTTTTAACAAACATTACTACTGACGAAGATAGCTGTAAGTGTTATCGAAAAGTTTAGATTGTATAATTTAAAGTACACCATTAAAAAATCCCAAAAAAGATAAGTATTTTATTATGAGTGTTAATGGTGAAAGTTTACATTTTCATATAATTTCTAAAGTTTACCAGAATCATGTAGCTTGCTTTAGTTTCGTTTATTTGTAGTCCTACAGCTCAAGCTTAATTTACTAGATTTTTGAATATAGTTTTTAACTCTTCTTGGGTTCTAGCAAGTAGTACGACATCATCTGCATATGCGAGTTGGCGGGAATAATTTAGGATGATTTTGTTCGTTTTGATATTGCTTCTTCTAAATACTGCTTCTAATACTATATTGTCTTGATACTGCGCACAACTCACTGCGCTACAGAGCCTTTGGTTTTGCACACGTTGAAAATTTTGAATGAAATAGCTTATTTAGTATTTCAGGTATTATGGACGGAGAATATCATATAGAGTCACAGACATTTTTCAAATTAGAAAAAAAACACACACGGACATATTTGGGTTGAAGGCATCGGTGTCAGTTCAACTTCGACACAACAATTTTCTGTTAAGGGGGAATAATTACTTGCATCTCAAAGTTGATTAACTACTCGAGTTGTAATAATTCTTTGATATAAAAGAGTGAAGCTTTGATTTCTACCTTAGCACCTGAACAAGGTCATTTAAACATTGACTATTAAATATTAATTACATGTCTCTTCTTAATGCTTGTTATTTGTGTTTCTTACAATAATATATGACAATATAATTCAAGCAAAAGTTTAATTGATTTGTATAATAATAAAAAAATGGCAGTGAAAATTAAATTTAATCTAATACAAAAAAATATAGCTATTGTTGAAAAGTGTAAATTTGTGGTTTTTTGAACAGCAATTAATTTTTAATTTAGTATTGTGTGCATTAAAAGAATGGCAGTATGAAAATATATATTTTATATAATGATCGTTGGAAAGAAAAAAGCGCTACGGTTGGTATTGACAAATTTTTACTCCGAAATTGAAATCCGCATCAGGGTATTTTCACCACAAGATTAGTACTAAAATCGATTATAAGACTCTCAATGCAGCGAACTGTTACAATACTGGAGTTTTAAAAAGGCAATATACATTCGACATTCGTTCCAAGCAGTGAAATAGTCGGCCATCAAGCGTAAATACCGATTTCTACTTGTCATCTTATTTCCTGAAAGTAAAATTTCTCGATTAAAATCTAATTTAACAAAACGACTTTTTCTCAATTTTAAAAAACATTAAAAGTGTTTAAGTTCATTATAAAACTATTGATTTAAAACTAGATTGGAGCAAGATCGTGAGTTGTGTATTTCCATACACTTTGATATTGATGACGATAACAGGAATTACCGGTCGAGTTGAGCAATTTTTTTAAATCCGCAATTAATTGCTTATAATGCAAGTCCTTTATAATTTCAAAGAAGTACCGTCGTAATGCATCATACTGCTTGTTAACTAAAGGAATTTTGATTACATCTTGATGATGGAAATTCAAAAATAATTGCACTACAAAATATTTATATGTTTTTGAAATGAAAAGATATTTTTTATTATTATGACGTTTACACTCCAAACAAAATAATAGTAAAGCAACTAATCTTAAGTACCTCCTACTTTCACGTTCATATGCGTTTAAGGCCGGTTTTATATATATATATATATATATATATATATATATATATATATATATATATATATATATATATATATATATATAAATCAATCTTAAAGTAAAGAAATGATATGAGAAAATTTCATGGAAACAGAAGTAAAATTAATTTTCTAACAATTGTTTGTAATAATTTGATGTTAAATGTGAACTTGTCAGAACGCTTATATCCTTTGTTCTTAACCTAGTAATTATTTTATTAATGCGACATGAAACATTTAGTTAAAAGTTTCTCCTCCTAATTAAAAACACCTCTATTCAATGCCTTATAATAAATTTTATTTTAACAGATATTATTCAGTGTTAACACACAGATAATAGAGACTAACATACTTCAGAAACTTCTGGACAATTATTCCCCATTTATCTTGCAATTATTACCTAAAAAACTGTTATTCGCTTTATAATAATGCGCATTGTAAATATTATTCAGGTAAATAATAAAACTACACATTATACTTAATTTGTACTGTGAAATCAGCGAAAAATTTGTTCTCATTTGAGGAAATATAAAATATGTAACTAATACGTAAAACCACTCGTTCAAGAGAACTTTCAAAATTGTAACCTCATTTTTCAAATAAATACATTTTGAAAGTAAATCTGATCAACGTACTAATGTTGTATTTTACACACCAAACAATAAAATAGTAAAGAATAAACAATTAAACAAGATAAGTTATGCATCAACGCTACCGAACAATGTACTGATTTTTTACGTAAACTAATTACAATTAAGTATAATTTTTTAAATTGCCTTTATAAAACGAGTTGACTTTAGTTAGCTTATAGTCTAATAAAGTAACACTTTTACTTTTTCTTTAACTTTACGCATGAATATCAAATGTTGATGAGAATCTGTATAAATTCTATACCTACATTTAAATGATTAACTTTCATTTATAAATTAGTCTTGGATCCTGTTTATTTTAACGTCAAATATTAGATTCTAAAATTGAAGTAATAATTTTACACATAAAAAGAATAATTTTAATTAATAAATTCTTATTTTCAGGTAAACATCTTTTTTTGTGGTGCATTTGGTAAGTTATATTGCTTAAATTTGAAATTTACTCTTGATTTTTAATCGATTATTTATAAACATATACAGGGTGTCCCAAAAGAATGGAATATTCTATATACCTCAGTAAATATTTATTTTATCAAAAAATGTCTGAAGTAAAAGTTGTCCAGTATTTAGTTCTTCATTACAGGAATATATTTAGTTAGTGGTTTCTTAAAAAAACAAAGGAGCAGCGAATATCACTACAATTTTTTTAAATGACAAGTTACCCCTATATTGCGCTCATTTGATACAGATGTTTTTTCTCTGATATAAAACTTTAATACTTTTACTGAACTAGCTTTTGAGAAAAAAGCGAAAAAGTGATGTTAAGTTTATTACGCAATCTACAGTGTTAACATAACAACTGAACTAAGCTGAAATAACTCTAACAAATTTATCTTAAGTTAATATTAATCTGAACACAACAAAAAAAGGAAACTACAATAAATGTTGAAATTGAATACCGATCACAACCCGACAGTGATAAATTCTACGTTGAAATTCGTCAATCGTATTTGAAACAGCTTCAGGTGTGATGGCCCTCATCTTTTTACGAATGCGATTTTTTAAGCTTCCAATGTCTTCCGGCCTATTTCCGTAAGCCTTACTTTTAAGGTCGCCCCAAAGGGGACTTAAATCTAGTGACCGACCTCCCCATTCTACTGGACCTCTTCTGCCTAGCCAACGATTTGGAAAGGTATCATTAAGATACTGGCAGAAATTATCCAAAAATGTGGAGGGATCCCGTCTTGCTCGAACCATATTTCGTCGTGGTGTATATCCGGATCGTTTTCATTTAGGTATAAAACAGTTAATACAGGAACTATCTAAAATCGTAGAAAATTTAGATAAATCTTGCCCGTTAAGTTATCCTCAAAAAAATAAAGTCCGAAAATCTGGTTTACCAATCATTCCTACCCACACCCTATCTTTCTGCTATTACTGGGTGTGTCCCTCTAGATACCAGTTAGGATTTATTGAAGACCAGCATCGTGTGTTTAGCGTATTAACTGTGTCGTTTAAGCAAAACGTTGCCTCGTCAGTAAATAGAATATTTTTGTGAAAATTTTCATTGTCTTCAAGTTGGCGAGTTATTTATTCACAAAATTCCAATCTGCGATCCAAGTCGTCTGCTAATAACTCCTGAACTACACACGCTTTTTATGGCTGCCACTTTTCCTTTTTTAGGGCGCTGTATACAGAGTGGTTCATTTTCGATGTTTTCTTATGGGAAGTACCCTTTCTATTACAGATAGACAAAAAGTAATATGGGGTCATTGCGCTCGATTTTGGTGTTAATTAAGATCCAATAGTCATAATCAAGATATCTCTGGCCTTTATTGTGCAATTAGCCAAAATTGAAAAACTTGAATAACTTTTTTATTTCTAAATGTATCGACAAACTGTAAAAACATTCTTAAAGTACTTTTTTGAGTAGAATCCATTAGTGCATTCACATTTTTAATACCTCCTTAATTAAAAAAGATATGACATAAAGTTGTATTTTTTTAAATGGAAACCATAGTTGGCTGTGACATTTTTTTGTGCTTTTCAAAGATATATAACACTTGTATCCTATTTTAAAAATTAATTGATTTTTTAAGTTTTTCTTATTTACATTTTATATTAAGAATACACAGTAGGAATACAATGCTGAGATTTATTTAAGTAAAAACAAATGTCAAATAATAAATTATAAATTAGAGGTGTGCAACAAAGCTTAATTATACAAATTCAGAGAAATTTGGCATGTTAAAGTATTTTATACTATCCGAAGGTGATAAGAATGTGGCATCGGAATTATATTTACAAAATTTTCCTGAAAGGCAGCAGCCAAATAAAAATATTTTTGAACGGTATAGTTAATAGAAATTAAAATTTCTGCTAGCTCAAAACAATATCTTAATTAATTTTAGGTTACAGAAGAATTGAATTGAATTTGATTCTTTACTTTAACTTACTTTAAACGAAATTCTGAAAAAAATTCAATGGTCAAGCAGAGCCAACAACTTCATCTAGACAAATGGTTAATCTAGGCGTGTCTCGAAGCAAAGCCCTTCGTATTTTGAAGAAACACAAACACCATTGCTATAGATTTCGGAAAGAACTTTTTTTGACTATAGACGACAGAAGGCGGCGTACTGAGTTTTGTAAGTCAGTGCCAAAATATACCTAATTTTTCAAACTCTATTGCATGGTCAGACGAGGCGCATATCAGTAGTGATGATATTTTTAATAATCACAATTTTCCTTACTGGGCAGATACAACGCTCATGTCAGTGTTGTCCGCAGGACGCAAGGAAAATTTGGAATAAATGTGTGGTGTTGCATTAAAACGGACTTTTTTGTTACCACATGTATGAAGGAACATTAAACTCAATGAAACATCTCGATATTCTACGAATTCATTTGGAGGAATTTCAAGAGAGTCTTCCTTTAGCACAATATTGCAACGACGTATTTCAGCAAGACGGAGCTCCCGCACATAATTCCCGTGTAGTTGTGACTACTTAAATTTAGGTTTTCCTAATAGCTGGATGGGAACCACAGCACCAATTTTGTGGCCTGCTGGTTCACCCGATCTTTCGCCTCTAGATTTATTTTTATGGGGTTTTTTTGAAAAATATTATATACGAAAGAACTAATAATACTGCGAATGAGCTAAAAGAAAGTGTTTGTGTGGATTTTACACAATTAACAGCATTATCTATATATAACTCTATAAATTCAACTAGAAGACGGTGCGAAATCTACATCCAAAAAGACGGCGACAGTTTGAAAAATATTTGTAGTTTTAGTGTGTTTTTGATATTGATATTTTTGTTCGTTTATAGAATTAGATGTTTACATACGTATCAAAATTGATTTGCTGTTAGTTTTTCATAATTTCTGATGATGTTATATTGTTTATTTTCATTTCATTTCATTTTGCATTTGAGGTTTTTGATAATTTTATATTCAATCTTTAGATTTTATAATTTGTTACTATTCCACAAGAACAAAAATACAATTAAACTTATTTGAATTACAAAATGTCTCTAAAATATTTTACTGGAAGTGAAATTTCTTTTTTGAGTAGAATCTCTTCATTCAATTTCATATCTGGTTTTCTAAGCCAACTATCAATTAAGAAAAACATCTTGATCAATTAATTATTAAAATAGCATAGAAGTGTTATATATTTTTAAAAATCACAAAAAAATGTCATAGCCAACTATCGTTTCCATATAAAAAAATAAAACTATGTCATATCTTTTTAAATGAAGGATGTATTAATAATGTGAAAGCACTATCGGATTCTACTTAAAAAAGTGCCTTAAGAATGTTTTTACAATTTGTCGATACATTTAGAAATAAAAACGATATTCAAGTTTTTCAAAATCGCCATTTATCCAATTTTGACTAATTGCGCAATAACGGTCAGAGATATCTTGATTATGACTATTGGATTTTAATTAACACCAATATCGAGCACAAGGACCCCATATTACTTTTTGTCTATCCGTAATAGAAAGGGTACTTCTCATAAGAAAACATCGAAAATGAACCACCCTGTACAGTGGATTTGCTTGTATTGCAATCCTGCACAATTTCTCTAACGGAAACGTGGATTTTCCACGACCGCCAACATCACATTTCAACTTTCTTACAGTTCATTGCGTAATGTGAAATTCAGGGTACAAATTGTTAAACAAATTGCAAACTTTTGCCTGCATCCTCCTTGTTTCTTTATTTCCCAGCATTATTAAAATTTCAGTATCGGATAAATGAGAGATAAATTTCGGATAAATGAGCCATTTCTATTTACTTCAAAAGCGTATTTCACTCACAAATGGATGTTAACGAATGTGAAAAAGTAACTTTTTACTTCAAGTGCACGTACCACCTTGACAGTTCTAAGGCACAATCAATTGTTTCAACAATTAAAAGCAATCGTAGGTGTCTAGAATAATGACTATTAAAATAAACTATCAAATGATGATTAAAAAAATCGTACTGCTCCTTTGTTTTTTAAGAAACCACTACTTAAATATCTTCCTGTAATGAAGAACTAAATATTAGTCACCTTTAATTTCAGACATTTTTGATAAAATAAATATTTGCCGAGATATATAGAATATTCCATACTTTTCGGACACCCTGTATTATGAATTAAGAGCGTAATTGAAAGAACAATAAATTAAGCTTTGTTATAAGGTACAACAGTTAGGTATTTCAATTCAACTTATCAAAAACATAAAAAGCTACTTATAATAGAACTAGGAATAGTTAAGCGATAAAACATTCAATGTCTAACTAAAAAGAAGTTACTATTATCACACGGTTCACAATCATAATAATTATATTTTGGATAGTTATTTTTAGAGCAGTAAGAAGTGTTTTGAAATTACAATATCAGGTGAAGTAAATTTTAGGTATAGGATGTGAGAACGGAACTGTTAATTTTAAAAACCCATTATTTTAGTAAAATATTTTATTTCATTAGGATTCATTAAAATTATTGTCAGATTAGATACAGTGCGTACGTAAAGTAGCGGATAAATTCAGTTAAAATTCGACTGGGAGTATAGGAAGAAAACGCTTGGACCCGTCGATTTTTATTTTCAATTTAGAATTTATTTACGTTCAAGTGATATATACAGGGTGTGTCAAGAAAATATATGACGTCATCCACGTTTTTTTTTTAATATCAACCCCCATTTTTTATTGCAGAATTAGATAGAGTACATCTTTACGTCCGAGAAGGTGTATATGAACGATGGTTACATAAAAATTATGGTAAACATTAAAAATGAAAAAATTTCATTGTCAATGTAAGAAAATTTTCCAAGAAATTACAAACATTACCGCAGATGTCATCGACAACGTTCAAAAATCATTCATTTGCTAATCGTCGCTATTGTCAGATTGTTAGCAGTGCTCAATTCGAACATTTAATTGAAATTAGTGGAATCATTTTACAACTAAATTATGCCTGTTTGATTCAAAATATATTTTATTACAAAAAATCATTTGAATATTTCTTATTAGAAATGGTACATGGTATCCATTTAGGTACGATTTTTTCTTGAAAGTTACCACATCTTCTGAACTACCCTGTATAACATAATCAAACCTTATATTGAAAGAATGGCCGAAGTGAGCTGAATCCAAATTTGAAATAACATATAGGGTGTCCCATTTAAGAATAGCTATGTTTGGTTCACCCTGTATAAATGAAACGCCCTGCATAACCTTAAGTAATTTTAAAATATGCGCCTCAGTTTTTTCTAGTCCACTTCAAAATTTTGTTGCATTCCATCAGATAAGGCAGGTATCACCTTTCTAATTCTGAAATAAAAATGGGGGTTGACATTTAAAAAAATATCGATGACGTCATATCTTTTTCTTGACACACCCTCTATATTTCGCATACGTAAAAAAATTGAAAATAAAGATCGGCGGGTCTTCCTAAACTCCTATTCGAATTTTAATTGAATTTATCCGCTACTTTACAAACGCTCTGTATATTAACAATTAAATATATACTTGCACTTACATGATTTAAAACAATCTTATGAGCTTATATGAAATTGTGGTTAATAAGAGATAAAAACTCATGGATACGCTAAAAGTTAACAGGATTAAGGTAACTATAAAATTTGTAATAAAGAAACAAGATAACATTGGCAAAATGTGTGATTTTAATGTAAAAAGTGACAAATGTGTTAGGATTATGCTCAGATTACTAATGTTAACTCTATTATTTTGCTGATTTTTTAATTTGACACATTTCAAGGAAAATATGTTGTATAAAATGTCTTTCTTTGACTAATATTTTTGGATTATCGAAGCCAAAAGGATAATTATTCTCAACAGAATGTGCTTGCCAACTGACAAACCCAGCCTTTTATACTTTATATCAGATTTGTCACCAGAAATCCTACTTTTCGGAAATTGAAATGTTTCACCAATGTAAGTACTTACGCATTTAGTGCAATTTATAGCGTATACAATATTGGACTAAAAGGGAAGATGTGTTTTATCCTTCAAAGATAAAAACAAAGAACTAATTGTAGTAAGAGGATTTCAGTCACTATTATTCTGTATTTTTTTAATCCTTTCATACTCAGGACGATGTTTTTTTAAAGGAATGGGTATAATTAAAAAAAACTTCATTCTTTGTTGTTAATGAATGCACATATGTTATTCTTCTTATAAAAAGTACGTCCAGTATACCGCATTAGCCATGCAACCCGTTGATAGAAAATTCTCGACTTCCCAGTACCGTAGCATAATGAAATTTGGTTTCAGGCTAGAATCGACCATTTTGAATCCAAGTAAAACGTTTTCAAAATGGCGGCACTTTCAGTTATACTGGAAGTAGTTACCAATTTCGTTATTTTAATTGGAACCCCCTAATTTTTTTGCCATTTTTTGGAATTCTCGTTAAATTTTAAGGCCAATTTGTGTGTAAAGCGTCTTATATCTGCAGCTTACCGTTTCCGAGTTAGTTTGAAAAATATGAAAATTTTGACAGTCGCAAGGTCCCACGAAAATCGGTATTGTGCGCTAACCCCTGCGAATTTGGGGCTCCAAGAGGACCTAACAAACTACGCTTTGACGAGTTGTAATTAAAAAAAGTCTTCTTCAAAGCCCGAAATAAGCCTACGAAGTTGTATGATTTTGAAACTCAACAGCTGGGTTATTTCAAATGAGACAGCATGTCAGCATTTTCGAGTCTAAAATTTAATTCTGTATCAGATGTTATCAAGGTTGGGAGGACGTATTCTGGACGGTTTTCAAAAACTATCCTTTTATTCGGTTTAATTTTAGGCTTCACATAGTTATCCATAGAAATACAATTTGTGACAAATAATAAATAGTATCTACTGTATGTTTTTCATCTTTTGACATTTTCAGCGAATTGTTAATATTAATTTATTTGTAAGATACTTTATGAGTAGATTAAATTATTGCTTAATGACTCAGATACAATAACATTATCGATACGATTACTTTGCCTGGTGTTATCAGTAATAGTGGCTGATAATCCGTAAGGCAGTATTAAGTTATGAAAGGAAATAAAATTTTTTCGCTTGACCAGAAGTTAAAATCGCCTGCTAGGATTACTTTACTATTCCTTTTTATAACAGTCGAATAACGGTGATTGGTATACAAAAGTAATGACTATATTGAAATAAGTAGACCCCGATGCACATACTTCAGAACCCAATCAGGGCCGCGTCTACCTTTTTCGGGCCCTAACCACAGAAGTAGTCTAGGGGCCCCACCAGATCTGCATTTCTATAACCAACAAGAATAAAGGTACGGTTTCAACTTCGTTTATTTAACGTAGGTACTAATATAACTAAACATAAATGACTATTCCGAAAGAAAATAAAAGCTAAAATTATAAAACTTGAAATCAAAATGAAGAAATCTATATTTTTTGTTTTCTAATTTTTGTGTCAGTAAATGTATTAATTACATTATCGTAACACAACGTTTTGAGTATATCTTTCAATATACAACATGGACAGATCATTTACTTTGCTGATTGGTAGTGTTAAATAAAGTCTCAGTATAGTTTCAACGTTTGGAAATGTTGATACAATGTTGTTCTCAATTATAAAGTTAAGTTTATCAAATGCACTAAGTAAGTTCTCGGCTTGACTTAACAGACTAAACTGTTCCATTTCTACTTCCAGTTCCTCAACGTCCACATCCTGACTATAAACTGCACTTATGTAATATTTACATTGTACAAATGTTGCATCACTGTAATTATCAATAAATTTAAACTTATTATTTATATTCCTGTACAAGTCACATCTTTTACACAAATTGGAGATTATTGCATCACACACATTCAAAAACACATTCACTCCAAAAGCTTCCCTTCCTTCTAATTGCAGATTGTTGTCATTATTTTTCCCAGCTTCGTTTTCAAAGTCAGTAAAATGGTTGCGCATATTTGAGATAAAGTTGCTTATGCTATCATACAGTGCTACTACAGTAGATATAGAACCCTTAGAGGACCGCAGCGATGTACACAGAGTTCATTCTAGTTAAAATTCTGTCCCAAATACCTTTAATAGCACAAATTCGAATCCTTCAATTTTATTGAATCGAGAAATTGATTTGTCGGTTGGAGTTGTGGCAAGTTCCTTCAACGCTGTTTTAATGTCAGTTAAATTTTCTTTTAGAGCTCTAACAGCATCAGATCGCGCAGACCATCTGGTATTAGATAAAGGTTTAATTGTTAAGTATTTTTTCGTCATGCAACTTTCAAGTATATTCCTCCTGTGAGTGGATGTGGAGAAAAAAACATAGAGTTCTTGAATAATGTTGAAAAACGCTGTTACCTCCATACTGCTTTCCGCTGCTGCATTCCAACCAAATTTAACGAGTGGGCTGCACATGGAACAAATTCCGCAGAAGGACACTGTTCTTTAATTAAGTAACAACCGGCGATAATAGCCGCGTTGTCGTGACTCTGACCTCCAAAATTTTGAATATCCATTTTTATTTCGCTAAAGTAGCTTGAAATTACTTGCTGTATGGGATGTGATGAGAATAAAGTTAAGGAAACGTTCGTTAATTTTACCCTTCAATATATATCGCACAATAACGGTTAATTGATCTATGTGTGCAATGTCAGACGTAGAGTCTACAATCAAAGCAAAATATTTTGCTTCTTTTAGTTCTTCCAGTATTTTATTTCTTATATGATCGCCAATGAGAGTAATAAAATCATCTCAAATAGTGGACATGTCCCTTTCCTAAGTTTACGTATTTGTTTAAGTGATCTCGTAAAAACGGATCAAACTCGGCCAGATACTGTAGTACGCCAATATAGTTGCCGCTGTGTGCTTTTTTGAACGTTTTGAACGCTTTTTCCACGAAATGTCAGCCCATGTGATGCTAAATACTTCACGGTAGCAACAACTCGCTTCAAAATTTGTCTCGAATACAATTACTCCCACCTTTCGGCTTCAATAACAGCTGTATCTATACGCCCTTCACTCCTGCTTCTTGAAATAAATACCCGTATCGATGAAATCTGATCCACATATTATTTATGCCGTTTAATAATTTCGTTTCTTTTCGTGAAAATAGTTTCAAAATGTAGCAATATGCCATTTGTTGGTTTCTGTATAAACAAACCATTCTCGAGGCAATTTTTCTCCATTCTTATCCACCCTAATAAATGCATTCGTGGTTAAGGACCTATACACTATTCGTGATCCTTCTTTGTATGTCGTTCTTGAGGATTCCAATGACCCAAATACTGCCGGTGGTTTACATCGTACATAATGGTTTTCCATGACTGCGGTGATTGTTCGGGGCCAAAGAGCAATGTCTCTAGGGAACACACAAACGCTATGCGTGGTATCGGTATGGGTATGAACCTCTTCTTGTATTTCGCTAATAACTGAGGCATCATCCGTCTCTGTAGTACACGTATTATGTATGGATCCATCAGTATTTGAAACACAAACACTTTCGTCATTCGCAAAATTTTTTTTAGAAGATTCTGAATCACAATTACGCGCAACAGAAAATAAGTTAGAAATACCCGCACTTTCGTTATCCGCACATTGTTTTTTAGATGTTAGCAAAAATGATTAATTTCATCTTCTTCTGTTCAAATTCTCATTTCTCCCGTCTTTTCGTTTTTCGCAACCACTGGCGTGTTTATACGACATTACTATTTACTTGGTACCAATAGATCTAATCTAATACCAATTACCTATTGTAACATCAACTTATTTACGTGATTATTTATAACAGATTTATTTATAACAGTTCGGATTTATTTATCACTTAATCTCATTTACATTTATAACACTTAAAACCGAGTGCGAAATTCATTAACAAATTTATTACAACATCGATATTAAGACTACCTCCTCAACACATTTCACGTTCCGCATATAAAGAAAATGTAAAACATCATGAAGGTGTCGATTTTCTCTAGAAGGTTAGCGTCAGCGGATCGTCATCGTATTTCATAGAAGGATCAAGACTTCCGCTTGTAATGTAATCCTTATCGCCGGTGACTAATTCTTTCTAGACTTTTCCGGCGCTTTTGTTTTATCCAGATTTGCTTTACCTTAGAATAAGTAATTACCTACATAATTTTAAAACAAAACAACCCCCTGAGATTATATGCCATAAACAACGTTGTTTATGGCATATAATCTCAGGGGGTTTTCTCTCTGTAAAAATTTGTGTTGTTTTAAAATTATGTATTGGTGTTTTCCTGTTGTAAAAGCAAGAATAATTGACGTCCTTCTGTTTAAGAAATAATGCTACTTCTATTTTAGCCCCACGACATCTGTCTTGAAAAAGAGATTAAAATTTATCTCGAAAGCTTGACAAATACCAAAGAGTTTTCTTTTAAACCCTGGCCTAATTAGATAATAATAGATGACTGCTCCCTCAACATAAATTGATAAATTTATATATATATATATATATATATATATATATATATATATATATATATATCACACACACACACACACACACACATACATACAGGGTGCGGTATTAGTGCGTCGAAGTACGATTTATCCGTTATTAAAGGAGTTATTTACAAAAATTATAGGCAACTTCAAACTACACGTTATAAAATTATTTTCATATTTACAGGGTGTTACATATTACCAGGATGAACCAAACATACTTTTTTTTAAATGGGACACCCTATATATTATTTCAAATATAGATTAAGCTCATCTCCACCATACTTCCAGTATAGAGTTTCATTACGTTATACAGGGTATCTCACAAGTTATGGTCAATTGTACACAAAAATTATTCTCATTTCAACGTCCTGTATACCCTAGACAGAACAAGCTAACAATAATTTTTTCCAGGCATAACTTTTTGACGAGAAAGTGCTGCAACATGATTTTGTCAATTTTTTCAAATGAATCACCCTGTATTTTATTTTAAAAGGTGAAAATACACTTTATGTTCTTTCATTTTTATTAAGCACTCCCTTTAGCTAAAATCGTTAATTTCTGAGATATTTTCGGAGATAATATAACTACTGTTATGATTATCATCGGTGATAGCTCGAGCTAAAACCGATGAAAATTGAATGAATGCGAAGCACTCGTTCAATTTTCTACAGGTTTTAACGAGTGGTATCATCGATTATAATTATAACACGTGCTATATTTGGTAAGAGAATATAATGAACGTTAATAGAAAATATGTTTTTTAAAGTTTACAATTTTAAACGATCTGTCACTTTGATAGTAAATATTACAGTTGGAAGATAATCAATACAATTATTTATTTCTTTGAACTTTTTGTCACTTTAAAAGTAAACCATTTTATTCATTAAAATCATGTGATAGTCACCATGCCGTGATAAAATTATCACCGATTTGATAGCCTATTCTGCGATTTTGTTTTTGTATTTTAACCAAGGAAAGTAATCAAAAATGTACCACGTGACATGTGAATTATATTCTCAGTTTAATAACAGAAAGAAATTTTTTTAACAATTTCTATTATAACGAGTTAGCCGTGAACAAACGACAGATAGATATTATTCAGTAATAATTAGTAGCTTGTTATATAACAAACTTTTTTGAGATTGTGTAGTGTTTATTAATTTGTAAAAATAACGTTGAAAAGGTTAGTAGATCGTTTTAATCGTACGGGTTCAGTAGTTTATGAAAAAAAGGAAAGGACAAAACCTGTATTTAACGAGGAAAATGAATTCAACGTGAAGCTTGAAGTTACGCATAATTCACATGTTAGTACACGTGAAATCTCACGTTAGCATGATATTAGTGACAGGTCTGTCCGAAGAATATTGCGTAAAAATGAGATGCATCCATACCATATCCAGTTGCATCAAGAGTTACTCGAAGATGACTATCCCAGAAGGGTTGCCTTTTGTGAATGGGCTCAACAACAAATCCACAATTAGGCGGATTTCTTTGATTTTGTCCTCTTTGGAGACGAAGCCACGTTTCTTAAAAATGCAACTGTGAATAGACACAATTTCCATTATTATTCGACAAGTAATCCCCATCTTATAGCAACTCATAGTCAAACTAGGTGGTCTTTGAATGTTTGGGGTGGTATAGTTGGAAATTACGTAATTGGACCACATTTTTTCGATGGAACAGTGAATGGTCAGGTTTATTTAAACTTTTTAGAAAAAAAATTGCCATTACTGTTGGCAAACGTTCCTCTTAACATTCGTCAAAGAATGTGATTGTTACAGGATGGAGCTCCGGTACATCACACTAGATTAATTCATTATCATCTTAATACCCATTTTCATGGAAGGTGGGTGGGAAGAGGAGAACCCATTGCATGGCCAGCTTGTTCACCAGAGTTAAGTAAAATTGACTTCTTCAAGAGGGGTTATATGAAAAACCGTGTGTATCAAATTCCTCCAACCACACCAAGATGATATGAAGAATAGGATGCGAGAAGCATTCCAGAGTATTAATGCAGAAATGTTAGTCGAGAATTTGAAGATCAACTGCAATGCTGTATTAATGTTTTCGGTGGACATTTATTATGAAATTAATTAATTATTTTGTCTTAATAACCGATGTTATTTGAATTTTTGATAACAATTTGTCGCACTTTTATTTGTTCACAGCTAACTTGTTATAATAGAAATTTAAAAAAAAATCTCTTTCTGTTCTAGAGTGATTCATTTGAAAAAATTGACAAAATCATGTGTTCGAGTTTTGGCTCGCTCTCTATTCAGTTCGTGCAATAATAAAGAAATAGCACTTTCTCGTAACCAATGTCAGAAAGTTATGTCTGGAAAATTATTGTTAGGTTGTTCTGTCTAGGATATACAGGACGTTGAAATGAGAATGATTTTCGTGTACAACTGACCATATCTTTTGAAATACCCTGTATAACGTAATGAAACCCTATATTGGAAGTATGGGGGAGATGAGCTTAATCTAAATTTGAAATGATATATAGGGTGTTCCATTAAAAAAAAGTACGTTTGGTTCACCATGGTAATATGTAAATACGAAAATAATTTTATAATGTGAAGTTTGAAGTTGCCTATAATTTTTGTAAATAACTTTTTTTGATATCTCCTTTAATAACGGATATATCGTACTTCGACGCACTAATGCCGCACCCTGTATATACATATTTATTTTATTTTTATTTTTTTGTTTTTGTCTTGTATTTCACATGCATACGATATATTTATGCACATTTATATATGACGTGACCAAACAATGTAATATTGGAAAGGTTGAAAGGTTAAAATAAACAATCAATTAATCAATCAATATATATATATATATATATATATATATATATATATTACATCAGCCAAATTTTCACAAATTTGCACCAGTTTATCATCCTCTTCAATATTAGTTTCCACATTATTCTCCAAGGGTAAATCAAAAAAAAATTGGATCCTCTACTAAAATTAACAATTCTTGATCAGTGAATGCTTTCTTACCATTCCAGAAATCTTTCACGTTTCGCGCTATTTTTGAAAAAACAAATAACCTGCCTGTACTTTTCAATCCTTCTCAATATTTATAAATATTATGACTGTTTTGTAACTTATTGCGAAACTGATTGTTTTCATTTATTCAATGCACTTTGATGTACATTAAAAATTATTATTAATTTTATTAAATACATAAATAAGCAGTTTACCTCGAGTAGGATTTGAACCTACGACCTGTACTTTGTTAGAGTACCGCACTAACCAACTGTGCTATCGAGATACAAGCCCCAGTCGATGTAACTTTTGCCTATATGTATGTAGAATTGATGTAAATTCTAAATATAATGAGATTACAATGAAATTACTTATATTAATGGAATGTTGGCCTGCAATATCGCAAGGATTCATACATACCAAAGCAACTTAACTAATATTTAATTGATGTACAATTAAAATAACCACAGCTTATCTTGCTTTATAATAAATGCGTGAGTGCGTGCGTGAGTTCGTGCGTGAGTGCGTGCGTGAGCGTGTGCGTAAGTGTGCGTGAGTGTGTGCGTGCGTGAGTGCGTGCGTGAGTGCGTGTGTGAGTGCGTGCGCGAGTGCGTGCGTGAGTGCGTGCGTGAGTATGAGCGTGTGCGTGAGTGTGTGCGTGAGCGTGCGTGGGTGCGTGAGTGAGTGAGTGAGTGAGTGAGTGAGTGAGTGAGTGAGTCAGTGTGTGAGTGTGTGAGTGTGTGAGAGTGAGAGTGTGAGAGTGTGAGAGTGTGAGAGTGTGAGAGTGTGAGAGTGTGAGAGTGTGAACGTGTGAGCGTGTGAGAGACTGCGCGTGTGCGCGTGTAAGCGGGGGCGCCGGGTGCTGGGGCGCGTGTGCCCGCGAGCGCGTGCGTGCGCGAGTGCGTGCGCACGCGCGGGTGGGCGGACGGGCGTGTGCGTGTATGTGTGCGTGTGCGTGTGTGTATGGGTGGGCGGGTGCGTGGGGGCGTGCGTGCGTGCGCGCGGGCGGGCGCGTGCGTGCGTGCGCGCGCGCGAGCGTGGGTGTAGGGGTGGACACGGGCGCGGGGGCGCGTGTGCGCGTGCGCGCGTGTGCGCGTGGGTGTGTGTGTGTGTTAACCCTTTAAAAGCATATCCAGTGAGTTACGTTTCTGTCAATGTCAACTGTAAAACAGATTAAGGCCAAAATATGTGTTTTATAAAAGGAACCGACCGACGGATTTTGTAATAATTTGTTCAATATTCTAACCCCAAGCATTTGTGTAAGGGGAACTAATGTGGTTACAAGAATATTTGGTGCTTGGGTTCTAAGTGAAAATGGTTAATCTAAAAATATTTGTTTTCTAATAAGAAAAATCTGCAATTCTTCTCTGGGTGCTGAAATTTTTAAAATTGCTAACTATTTACTGTGTGAACCTAGTTTGAATTTAAAATGAAATGAATAAGATGTTTTAAATTCGTAATGCTGAATTTTGAGTATGGTACAGGCCTACTAGATTGTTTACCTATGTATGTTTGAGGAAACTGCTAATATAAGTACTGCTAAATAACATCTATGGTAAACTTTTTAATCCAGAAAATAAAAAGTTGTTTCCAAAGCGTTAACGAGGGAAGCAATCACTCGAGGTATTAAACAGTACTTTAGTCCGTTGATTTACGCGCTATTTTGTATAATTAATTTTAAATATATGTAATTTAAATATGAACTTCTACTCGTTCGTTATCAATAACTATCTTACTTTTCTATTATTATTGGTAACAAATTAATAAAGCTAGGGAACTGCGGGCTCACATTCCGTAAGTACCAAAAAGTGGACTATCTTTATATAGAGCATTTACACCTGTTCTACATGCATAAAGACTAAGTTTGCATATGGTGAGATTTGTATCTTGATGACTCAGTAGGCATAGCGAAGTACAGATCGTGGATCCAACTTTCTATTCGAGGTAATTTTCTTCTTTATGTATTTAAAAATTAGTCATTAGTAATACTGTTAAAGGTTAATTATTCAGAATTTTTAAACAACCATTATTGTTGATATCACTATCCTGATAAGTTTAACTTAGTTCTATTAAAATCGATCAACCGCAAATAGGTTATCTTCTGAACTAGATAGCGAAGATTTAAGGCAAATAGTACAAGAACCCATTAGGGCTACCCCCAGACTTCATCTCACATATGTTATACTAACCACAAATAGTCGTTATATAGATTCAAAGGAAGTTGTCCCCCTTCTACCCGTGAATTATCGTAATTTAATTGCGTACACCATAATCATGTCAGATCACCTTTTGCGGTAATTCAAAAATAGGTTTTGAAATATTTTTAGATTTTCTCGCTACTGTTATGCGCTGCAGAATATACATATAAAACTTAATAACCAATATTAGTTACACTTAGATAGGATACGTTTTAACATTTAACGGTGGTGAGGCACAAAAATTAATTTCATTTGTTACCAGCATCAATTAGAATTAAATCTAATGATTCAATACGCGAATGCTATATTGCTTTGCCAACATATCCAAGTGTTTTTATTGGTCATAAATTGTTATATCTGTCTAATAGCAAATTAGATTCGATTTTAACTGAATGTTTAATAATCCTTAGATTCGTTAATTGCTTACACTTTATCAAATTATCTAGATTAGTTTCTGGGCTAGTCGTCGGTTTGGGCTCTAAAAATTAACGACTTGATCTAAGCTCAGGATTACTTTTACTTGATAAAACGTGATATCCAAAAATATTGCAAAAGTATCTATGTATGTAGTAAATGAGGATAACCATTAATCAAGTCATATATTTATGAAAAAGTGGGTTACCCATAACGGTAATGGAGGATGAGCATATTTTTTTTCAAGTATGTTCACATTTCCAAAACTATCCATACGAAATTCTTACATACACCTACATATAGTACTTAATGCTGAATGTAGTAAAATTTTACTACACTTTTTAAAGAAAACACAAGATTTAAAATTTATTGATTGATTGACCATTTAGTAATTAATTGATGGTTTAATGTTATTAATCTTAAATAAGTTTTGTGCAAAAAGTAATTAAAAAAAATAATTTTCTCATAACTACATTAATCTTCAGTCGTGTTATTTAATTGTGCATGTTTGTATTCGTTCCATTCCATACAATATGCACTATTATATAATTTTAATTTCAACTTTATTTCCGAGGCAAATTCCCAACCTACTTTTTTTTAATTCTCCCAATAATTCTACCTATTAATAATTCCTACAATTTAATAATTGGTTTTTTAATTTTTTGTATAATTGGAGGTTGTAGATAATTAATATAAGTAAGGTATAATTGTAAAAATCACAGATAATAAATTACTTTAAAATAGTCAAATTTTAAATATTTTTTATCTAATGTGATATACAGTGTACTTACAGATAACTAAAAGTATTATGCATTAGTAAATTCAAATTTCAATCAAACGTTATTGCTTCAATCGCTCCGTGAAATGACTGATCTACTGCAGACATTGTTTAAAACACATTTGAGAAATTAATATGTATCGTTCTATAACAATAAACTTTTAAAATTGATTGTTACCATGACAAAGCCCATCAATTAGATGGATGGATTATTATTGTAACCTAGATACCAAAATTTATACACATCAACCTTGATACGATTGAACATTTTTATTAGAGGTTTGTTACATCAGAAAAAGAAATCGACTTATGATCTCTTAATGTAAAGAACTATTATATAACGTTATTGTACAACACTTTTTTAATTGTTAATTTCTTTTAATTATTAAATTCCATTGTAATACTTCATCCTACTTTAGAACAATTTCATATGCATTTAACGGTGAACATGACGTACAGGTTTGATAGTGGATTTAAATTTTTGTTTTTTTTTAAATTAGGGTAATTTGAAATAATTAAATTGTTTTGTGAAACAAGTGTTCTTCCTTCCTTTATCTAAAATAAATCATGTGTTTCTTAAATAGTGCCAAGATAAATAAAGGGACACACCAGCCGCTTATATCTGAAAAGACCGGACGTTCAACATCCCTTAGTTTAAAGGTAAAACTTTTGTTCGCTTTTTTTGTCAAAGAAGTAAAAGAAAACCCAAATTTTAGTTTGTAGTTATTTACAAACTAAAGCCCAGTCCTGGATGTAAGTTGTACTGCATCTATTCTTGTTGTATAGTGTAAATGGTTACTTTAAAGTTCTGATTTTCGATCATATACACGACGGTGAAACGATAATTTTGATAAATTAATGTATGAGCTTGATCTCACCGTTTATATAATTTCTTTTTTGGAAGTTATCGTTTATTTTGTTAATGTTTAATATCAGTCCATAACATTTACTCAAAATTATTTTCTTTCTACGGTACTTATTTTAATGACATTTTTGCAAATTATTGAATCAAATGTCAAGGTAGCCATTATTAATGTAACTTTTGATAATAATTTCACATTTTATTTTAATTGAAGCTTTTAATATAATAATAGCGGAGAATACGCAGCATTATTTCTTCATAACACATTTTTATTACATTCTCTACTTGCAAAAGTTGATATTGCGAATGATCATGCTGATGCTTATTGTAATAATTGATACACTTAATTTTTTAATCCTGTAGCGTAAATCAGGGTGATATGGTGAACAAAAGAATTGAGCCGCGTAGAAGACAAGAAATTGTCTATTTAAGCAAAATAAGAACACTCTTTTTTCACAAAATATACAGTGTCATATCCTCTTTAAGGCTTTACAGAAGTTTGAAAAAAAAGCAATATTTATTTTTACCAAATTCATCACTTCACGCATGCTTACAGGTGAAATGGCGAATGTACTTGGGGTGAAATGGTAACTTATTTCTTCCGCTTTTTACCACATATATCACACATAGACTCATATTTTGAATAGTATTCATGCACCCAAGGTTGACAGCTAATACATTTGATCCAATCAACGTTTTTTTTAGTGCAACTGAACAGTTCACCACCTCCTATTCAACAACACTCTTCATCAGTGGTAGACGCTTTTCGTTTCGGAGGTTGGTTCTTTTTGGTATTTCCTTTGATAGTCTCTTTGTTTATGGTTTTTGCTTTGACCTTCCTTTTAGCATTTGCTTCACTCTTCACTACCTCAATTATTTTGTTTCGTCGTTTTCTGTTTCGTAGGTTGGCGACGTTTGGCGGAGAATTCAAAACCTCGGCTACAGCTCTGAAACTATTCCTTGCAGATAGGTAACGGTGAATATGATCCAAGAGTTTCCCAAGGGTTATTTGAGATTGTTTCGTTACCACTTCTGAAGATAGATCTGTTGCTTCTGATGAGGAATGCATGTTTTCCTGTGGATTTACCGCCCATTGCCCAGTTGTGGTGAAGCTTGTTTGTGTTCAATTCCCTTATAGCTATCTACTTCTGCAGTTGCTTCTTACGAGGGATTCGGGATTTCCTGCTAGTGCGAACAACCTGGTTAAGATTAAGTAGCTCTATTGTCACGTTGCTCCTTGTTTTAGTGTTGTTGATCTGAAGCTAATGTTAAAAAACCATATTCGCGAATTGCAGCAGGATTAAACAGGATGATTTCTCTGTTTCGAAATTCATTTTAATGTGGGAATATTAGGATTTTGGAGCTTTAAAAAATGCTCTGTCTAGTGGCTGTAGATAATGGGTCGTGTGGCTGGATAGACAGAGCAAAACTATGTTATTTTTTTCTGCAAACCCTAATGTATCCACTCTGCGGCAATGGGGGTTGTGTCCATCCAAAATGAGCACGACTTTTCCTCGTGCTTCCTCAGTGCAAAATGATTCCTTACTCGGCCTATTCATTTTTTCCCTTCGAAACACTTGCTGGTGGTTAAATACATACCCTCTCCATTGCAAGAAGTGATTACAGACATCGTTTCAACTTTTTCACCGGATGCTATTGCTGGAACGCTCTGAAACCCATTTGCTGCCAACACGTAACGTGGTCTGTTATTCAGTTGAAGTCCGGACTCTACGTTAAAGATATTTTTCCGGGTTATAAAGGATATTCTGCAGTATTTTGAAATATTTTTCTTGTTTAAGCCCCTTCATCGTGCGTGTGAACTCCCTCTGATTGGCGTATTGAGACTTCTAGAATAAATGTAGCCAATTCATTTCGGAAATTTCCTTTTCTCGGTTAAATCTGTGATGCTGCTTACGTGTCTCAGCCAGTTTATATGTCGTGGTACGTACTTTGTGCTTGTCAGTGCAGATCCGGATTTTAGTAATCTTGTGTTTTTTTTTAAAGGTGAGAAAAGTCCTTCACCGTATAACCCATGCTTGAGTTCATCATTTCTCCCATCTCGATGAGTGAAAGGATGAATAGCACGGCAAGAAATTCAGTATATTAGAGGGAACGATTTGTAGATTATGTAATATATAAACAATCTAAGCAGGCAGAATATATCAAAAAATACCTCGCGACAACGATACTTGAAGCAACATCTACAAACGCATGCATCGTAATCAACATTATTGAGCATGGGAAACAGTTTTGTACAAATTACTTACAGTTTTTAAAATGGGACTAGAATATGACATCATACGATTTACTGGGGCAGTTTGGAAGCTACCTTTGTTCGGGATTAAGAATTAAGAAGGCTATTAGTAGTTTTTATATAAAATTTGGTGATTTGTTTCAAGATATTCCTTTTAAGGACAAAAATAACGTGTAGGGTTAATGTGACATAAGTTCCGTGGGCTACTTTTGGCAATACTTTTGCTTACTTAACATCTAAAATTTTTTTTAAGAAGATAGCACTTCGATATGGTTACGAGTTAAATAATAAAATGTCATACTCATAGTGGCGTACTTTTAAAGCTTATTCCCTTTTCTATGCTTTGGTCGCAGTATACATGTTGAAGGTAATATTATTGATTAATGATGGTTCCTTTTTTTAGTCAATGTGAAACATGTTCAAACTGAAACTGACATATCATGTGTTGTTAAAATTACATTTTTGTACATGTTATATTTATTAAGAAACACAGAAGGGTGCAAGGGTACGCCTGTATATTAAGGAAACCGCTTGCGTTAAGAAAAAGCTGAAATTTTAAGAATTTTGTGTGCTGCATGACGCCACGAAAAAATTCATAAAATGGCGTGCTTGACCAGGATGATACGCAATTTTTGTCTTGAATCATTAAAAATGGGGATACATTTATATCATTACCGCTTGCTGTTAGTACGCCTACTGTTAGTTTGCCTGCGTTTGTAGTTTTTCCATTATTGGTATATGGAAGACATACCTATATGGTCTACAGTTCGTTTATTTGTACGACATTGGCAAATAGAAATTATCGTATGTGTATCTTATGAATGGGAAATTACTTTCTCATGCTACAGTTCGTTTTAATACGTAGTTAATACAATTATTTTGAGTATATGTAAGTAATACGTATCCTTTTAATAAGTTAAATTAACAAATCAGTATAATGTGTTGATACGGTTATAAAGAAACCGCTGTTTTTTGTTCCTAAGATAAAAACATTTGAGTTCATAACCTACATTAACCGTAATATTTGTTGACATAGGTCAGTATACGTTTTATTCTTGAATACATATTGCATTTGAATTTTAAGTAAATATAGATTATGCTTAAAAATTATTATTAATTTTATTAAATACATAAATAAAAGTTTACCTCGAGTAGGATTCGAACCTACGACCTGTACTTTGCTAGAGTACCGCGCTACCAACTGCGCCACCAAGGTTCAAGTCCCAATCGATGCAAATTTTGTAAATATAATGAGATTACAGTCAAATTACTTATATTAATGGAATGTGAGCCTGCAATATCGCAAGGATTCACACATACCAAAGCAACTTGACTAATATTAAATTATTATAAGTTTTAAAAACTTATAATAATAGATTATGCTTGTATAGTTGGTTCAATTTAGTAATTTTAGTATCGTAAATCTTTACGAGAAATACCGTTTTACTTATTTTATGCTATTAGTCAGACATTTTGCTTTATTAAATATACATATAAATACAGTTTATTCAGATTACTTACTATGCTAATAAGGTACAACTTTCTCAATTTTTGTTGTATTTTAATTATTAAACCTATACATTGAGTGGCGTCCAACAAAACAAATGCTTTACTGGTTATACCTATGGATATATCTCTGTCTCCCTCACGACCTGTTCAAAAGGAGTTCTCAATTACAGTAAGTTTCATAAATTTGTACCTCACTGATCTAAACCTTGGTGCAATTTACCTTTTTAATATAACAATCAATTGCACGCCTGATTTTTTATTTGTTATGGGATCAAATTGATTTATTAACCTTTAGATGTATGAAGCTTATGTTTCACATCAATAGTAAGCACCAAAAACCAAATTTTGATAGATTATCCATACGACAGAATAAGAAACCATCATAAATTAATAAAATAATGGTTATAAACCTATCTAATCAAGTTTTTTCAGATGTCGTTATGGACGCACGTGCAAACGGTGGAAACTTTGCGATGACACCAAAAGTAATACCATTTGAGGATATACTTTCACATATTGAGATTTTTATTAAATCTTTATTCTTTGATGCTGCAACTGAAGCATGAAACAGTTAAAATGTTGCGTAAAGCCAAACCTTCAAAGGGCACATTATGTTAAGATTTTACGTTGTACCACTATTTAATAAAGTTCCTTTAAAAGAAACCATTGAATACATTAATCACATTTCTGTTTCAAAAAACTGTCGTAACACTACCTATTTTCAGTGGAATCATAAATTTTATGAACAACTTGATGATGTAGAAGCGCTTTTAATCCTGTAGTCGGTAATTTTTATATAGAAAAGTTTACCATTTTTAGATACATTAATTTCTAAAACAAAAAAAATCTTTGTTTTTTAGAGTTTACTGGAAACCGACACACACAGAAAAGGTATCTTCGAAAACTATCAAATCATCATCCACGTCAAAAAATTAGAGTAATCAATCTTTAATGGATAGAACTAAACGAAGGTGCGATCCAGAATTTTTAGAAAATTAATTTGACCATTTAAACGCATCGCTACAAGCTAATGGTTATTCCATTAAACAAATTAATATAATAATTAAGGCTGCTGGACGTACACGTAAACAACAGTTACCATTTAAGTTCGATAGAGCTTCTCTTCCTTACATAAATAACTTTACGGCTACAATTGAAAAAATATTCATTAACCATGGAACTATTTTTAATTATTTTTAAACCTACAAGATTTCATACCCAAAAGCTTAGTAATAAAATTTTATTTGTCGTTTGTCCCAGATTTTGATATACTGTAGGTAAGTATGTCCTGTGCTAGCAATATCGATAAATAATATAATGCCAAAGTGGTTGCAGGCTAAACTAATACAAAGACGGAAAATCTAAAGTAAATACAAAAGCTGCTCTAGGCGTCGTGCAAGCTTATTAAGATAAGCGGATCGTCACCTGAACTAGAAAAGACGGGCGAATATCGTCGTAAAACTTAAAGTACTGGAAATGATACTTTCAACACCTTACATTTACTATAAATATTCGGGAAAATAAAATGTCCAAAAGCGCCACTACGATCTAAATATTTCGAAAATCCTTTTTAGACTGGATGTTAAATATCTTTGGATGATCGTAGAAATATAAAGTGATTATTTAAAATGCGAAATGTTTAATAAACAATAATTAAAACCAAAATGTTAGCCTTACTATATTTGAGGGCCAATATTTGATAAACAGTAATCAAGATCAAAATGTTAGTCGTACTATAATTGAAGGTCACCTTTGCAATTGTTCTAACATGAAAACAATATTGCACATAGAACATGACAAAAACTTTATTGAAACTAAAGTCACTATAGTTGCTCTACGAAATTAAAAATGCAGTGTAACGACTATATACTCAGATAAACTTTAACCATAAAGTCTGATCTCAAATTGATTCGAATTAAAATAAATTGTCTAAACTAATAAAACTGTACCAGAATTATTCGTTCACACTCTACATCGCTAAATATGCTAACCCACTGCGTTAATAAACGTGATTGAATTTTCAAATAATTTCTTTCATTCGTGGGGATTACGTTAATTAAAACATAAAATTCTCAAATAATTGGTTTTGTGACATTAAATAATTTACCCTAATCGTTCTTCAAATAAATTCACTAATTTTTGGAGTTAATACTCCCAATAAACTGATTTTACCACAAAGTTTGTGTTAAATCAATAAACTCATGCTTCAATTTAGAAAAACACACTTACAATTAATTAAGGTCGACGTCCTTAATATAATACATTATTAAAGTAACAAAATCTATTCAAATAAACAAATTGTAAATTGTTACACTTTTCACAAGCAAATGCTACCCTGCTCTAATTATTCTAACTTACGTATTACATGTATAGTTCTTAACTTTATTGTACTCTAACGTAATCTGCAAGTTCGATTTCGTTTAAAATCATTAAAAATTGGTCACCGCTAAATTTCATTCCTAGTTTAATTTACGTTGAGCTTGTTTAATTCTCCATGTAAAAGCTTTCTCTAAAGTTGAAAGTGCATGGATAAGCTTGAAAAACTCTGTTGTCAATTATGCCGTGCGAATATGTGGAAGAGTGACTGTAAGTAGACAGAAAAAATGTGCTTGGTGGAATGAGTCGGTAAAAAAGGCAGTATGTAAGAAAAAAGATGCGTACATGGCAATGATTGCTGCAAAAAATGAGACTGAGAAGAAGCGATTGTATGAGGTGTACAGATTAAGAAATAAAGAAGCGAAGGAAGCAGTGAGAATAAGTAAAGAGGAAGTGATGGCTGTGGAAGGAGAGAAAATGCAGAATGATTTTGAGGGAAACAAAAAACTCTTCTGGAAATGGGTCAAAAATACAAAACGTGGGCTAAAACAGAACGCTGCAGGAGTGATGAATGCTAGAAATGAAATAGTATGGGACGATTGTGAAGTGAGGATATGCTGGCAAGAATATTTCGGAAAGCTGTGCAGTAGTGAGGAAAGTAAGACTAAAGGGTTAAATAAGCAGAATATAGAAGAAATGATGAATGAAACTGAGAAAGATATTGGAATAACTGAGGTAGGGAAAACGGTAGGAAGGTTAAAAAACGACAAGGGAGCAGGCGTAGATGAAATCACTAGTGAAATTCTCATGTATGGTGGTGCAAAGCTTATACGAAAATTGTGTGAATTATTCAATGTATCCATTATGTGTGGAAAAGTGCCGAGTGATTGGAAGAGCGCGAGCATTGTACCATTGTATAAGGGTAAAGGGAACAAGAGTGATTGTAAGAACTACAGAGGAATAATCTTGCTCAGCGTGCCTGGTAAAGTATTTGGAAGAATACTGATTGATAGAGTACGAGAAACTACACATACTAAGATGTGGGATGTGCAAGATGGCTTCATGCCAGGGAGAGGATGTGTCGATCAGATGGTTGCTCTCCAGCAGGTGATCGAAAAGTGTTTAAAGGTAAAAAGGAAGTTGTACTGTGCGTTTGTAGATCTGGAGAAAGCATATGACAGAGTGAATAGGGAGAAGCTGTGGGAAATATTAAATGAATATGGCGTAAATAAAGGTCTAATAAATGGAATAAGGGCAGTATAAGGGTAGTCGGGCATGTGTCAGGGTGAGAGGTGGTGTGAGTGAATACTTTAATATTGAGCAAGGAGTGCGATAAGGCTGTGTGATGTCACCGTGGTTGTTCAATGTATACATGGATAAATGTCTTAAACAAGCATGTACCAATACAAATGGTGTAATGGTTGGTGACGTAAATGTTCGACTTCTGGTGTATGGAGATGACAGTGCGGATGAGCTACAAACCGCTATGAGGAAGTTTAAACAGTCTGTGAGAGCATGGACCTAAAGGTAAACGTGAACAAAACTAAGATTGTGGTGATCAATCGGGAAGGTGGAAAGGAGAGTAGAGTATTTACTCTGCAAGATGAAACTGTGGAGCAAGTGGACGAGCTGGTATATCTCGGTAGAATGTTTACTGCAGATGGTACAATTGAGAGCGAGATTGGACTAAGGGTCAATGGTACAAGGAAGGTGATTGGAAGTATGTGGACGAATAAGAAATGAAAGCATGAGCCTAGCTGCGAAACGAGCAATCTATAACGGTGTATTCATCCCGTCAGTACTGTATGGAAGCGAGACATGGGTATGTCAAAAAAAGCACGAAAGAAAAATAAATGCCGTGGGTATGAGATTCCTGAAAAGCGCATGTGGTAAAACGAGAAGGGACAAGATAAGAAATGAATGCATAATGACGGAGTGTGGTGAGGAAAAGTCGATGACGGATAGTCAAGTTGTACATTACGTTGGTTTGGTCACATTGAGAGAATGAACAACGCAAGATTAACGAAACAAATATATGTGGGTGAGGTTTGGAGAAAAGCCGTGCCTGGTATGCCGCGTAAAACTTGGCTGAATGTAGTAGAATCTGTAATAAAGGAAAGAAAGATAAGGAGTTTTAAAAACAAAAGGGCATGTCAGAGACTATGTATGAATCTTGTGGAAGCTAGGGAGGTATGCGGAGATAGGAAAGCATGGAGAAAGATTGTGAATGAAAAATAAATAAGACACTGGGATTGTTGTGCCTACCCCGCAAGGGAATGGCGTGAAGGTTAAGTAAGTAAGTAAAGTAATTAAATTTTACATTTGACGTTATCCTTTTATTCCGGTAACTTTCAACAAGTTAATTAATTGCCTACTTCCTAATATGATTATAACGTACAACCACACGCATTATGGTAGTATTTAAATAAATAAAACCACCCAACACACGTCAAGGGAAACTCGCTTTATGAGCTATTCATCTACGCGAATCTAAACAGTTAGACATTCTTCAAACGTCAAAATTTTCACTTTTCTACGTAACCACTTGAATTTATACTGCAAACGCAAACTAATTTCGCCTTCCTATAATTTCCATCACATTCCTATACATTAAAAGCTTAAATTTTGATAATTAAAAATCGTTACAATTGATTAACTCTCTCAAATATGTAACAGCATTAATGCACTACGTTCTAAATTACTGAAAAGCTGCCATTTTATTCTCTAGGGAAGTAACTGAATCTCTTCTAAAGCGTTACATCGATTATAAAATTCATTTAGCGTGGTATTTTGACAATAAGTAAACATTGGGCTTAATGTAATAATAAAAATTTCTGAATTCTCAGTTTAGTAAATATTTAATTAATTAATACGAATTATTCTTTTGGAAAATGGTTATCGTGTAGCGCATAATATTTAATAATGCATTCGTATATTTAAAACACGTGTGTTGATTAAATAGTGGTGATGGCAAGAACAGACAACCAAAATTTGGATCAAGGTTAAGTGCAAGCGCAGGTGGTCTTTAACCATTCTACCGGAACTTTCTTTGGGATTCAAGAAAGGTACAAAGATTTATGTTGTAAATTAATTAATTTAAATTTACACATTGTTACTGCTGCCTCTATTGAGTAAAGACATGATTATTATTATTATTTCCATAAAGAAGGTGCTTGTAGTTATGTGACTAGAATTATTGGGAGAGTCATTTGTTCCCGTGCGTCCATAAGTCTCACTGTTATGGTAGTTTTTTGGAAATAATATTCATTTAAGTATATATAGAACTAGTTTAAGAAGGCATACATACACATGCAATATACATGTTAAGGAACAGTACTTGATATACATTTACCGACATTTAAGTACAGCAAAGCAAATTGTATTCACGTCGAAGTTACTATTTATATTTGTGTTAATGTCATTGGTAGAATATATGGAAGCTATATTTCTATTAATGTTCGAGAGTACCATTTTTGTGACTTGTGTTGGTATTGTTGGAATATTTTGTTTTTTTTAATCATTTTTCAAACTGGTGGAACTCTGGAGCTATCAATAGGTTTGTTCGATTTCTAGCTCTTCGGCGTATGATACGTTCTTGTAGTGTGCATAGTGGAACTTATAACTTAGTTTGTTGGTATCAACTTGGTGGCCTGTATAAAGGTGATGGATGGATTTAGCTGTTTTATGGCTGGTTGATGTTCTTTGTAACAGCCGTTGCAATTATAGCAAGAAATATGATATACCCCCTTAGCGTTCATTGTGTTTAATTACAGCATGGAGCTGACTGGTATGGTGATCAGACAGAACGTTATGATATCAATTTGTATGCGTCGATTTTCTAAAAAAACTTGTATGGAAACTTACTACTGTCGTGTTTCTTTATGGTAAAATCTGAAAAGGGTGATGTATTGTTTGAGGCTTTCTCCATTGTGAATTTAATGTTCTCGTGAATGATGTTTAGATGATAAAGATAACCATCTAAAGTAGGTACACTATGGAGCCAAACGACACAGGCATCGCCTTCGTAACGATATACTTACGCTTAAGAACAGCGGAGTTGAGGTATTTTCTTTAAATGTTTCCATGTAAACGCTCGCAGGAGACAGTGCTCCTCTTACTTATTTGGAAACCTGATTATTGAAGACCAAATATGCAGAATATATATATATATATATATATATATATATATATATATATATATATATATATAGACACACACACACACAGGTGTTTCTAAATTATGGTGCCAAATTGATATGGGAGATAGATTACTTCATTTGAGGCCGGAAATTCCATATAAATATGCGTCTAAAAATGCGTAATTAAAAAAATACGGAGTGTTTTATGATAGTTTGGAAAAACCTACTTCTACTATTTTCTTCCAAAGGGATTTTGCGATTTTATTGAAAGTTGGTACACAAGGTATGTCTCTCAGTTGTAACAACAAGTACATTATTTTTAGTTGATATAGATAACAGGGGTGGCCTAGAGATTTTTTTAATGGTTTTTTTTGTGTGTGTGTGGACAAAATGCATATTTTATAATTTTTTCTTAAAAGTTTCTTTAATAATACATAAAAATGATCTCTAGTTTAAAATCGATAATATGCACCGTTCTCGAGAAAAATAATTTAGTATAAGACACTGCTACTGCACATCTACCATTTCGGATATCAACCTTGTCATGTTATTTAATTATTTTCTACTTTCAACCGTTGGGTAATTAAAATATTTAAATGCAATGTCAAATCAACAACATTATTTAATCGTAATAGCAAGAAACTCGTAACAACAAACTTAACAAATGTCACTGTAGAACTTGTTCAAAATGTCTTCCACCAACACGAACACAAGCTCTGACGCTTTTGACGAAGTTAAATTGTACTTTCTCTGTACATCTCTCATTTTGTTTTAACTCCGCAAATACAATCTCAATTCTTTGTCTTAAAAAAATTGTTTACTGGTGATTAGCCTACTGTATACTTTCTCCTTTACATTATCCCATAGAAAAAAATCTAAAGGATTTAGATTTTTACATTTTTTATGTTCCTGTGGTGCTTCATGTCCGCGACCGATCCACTTAGCAGGAAAAGTATTATTTAAATATCTCCTGACATTTCTAGAGGGTAAATCGATATCTTGCAATACTTCTGGAAGTTGGTCCGACAAGAAGTTTAAATAATGAGCACCATTTAAATTTTGAGGTAACCCAACGGGGCCCAAAATTTTAGTTCCCAAAATGCTCATCCACAGATTTATTTTAAATTTATCATGGGAATGTTTAAGTACTGTTTCCCTGGGATTCTCTTCACTCCACCTGTGGTTTTTCCTTGAATTGGAAATTACGTCTTTTGTAAATGAGGCCTCATCAGTAAACAGATAACTTTTCACAAAATCTGGGTCACGCTCTATTTTATGGAGAACCCAATTGCAAAATGTTGTTCTTATTTCCAAATTCGCAACACTATTGTTTCAAAAACTTCCTGTTCCTCTAAGGCGACGGTCAATTGAAACAAACAGTTTTCTTGAAGGAATTCTCCTATTAGGAAATGTCTCTTGGTAACATCTTCTTGCTGCCCTTGAATTAATGTCACATTTACCAAAAATTAGATGCATGTCAGTAAGTTCCTGAAACGTGTATCTTTCAGCCATTTCTATTAAAGAAAATTTACAAAATTTTTAAAAACGAGCAACACGGGAATGTAAAAGACTGACATTGACAATAGAAAATAATTAAAAAACATGACAGTATCTTGTACTAAACCATTTTTCTCGAGAAAGGTGCATATAATCGATTTTAAACTAGAGGACCTTTTTTTATGTATTATTAAACAAACTTTAAGGAAAAATAATAAAACATGCATTTTGTCACAAAAAAACCTACCGAGCATATCTTGGTGTTTTGATAATAAGTATGAGTCACTGGTTAACACTTGTGTGACTCTGCGGTGGTGCACAAAAAAGACGGTATTCGATGATTATGACCACCCGCATATTTTGCGGTAAACACAAGTGTGATACACCGGTGATACAAAAAGAGGCCTTATTTCGATTAGTGTGACTCACCGGTGTTTCATGCTTTATTAGATAAAATACAGACCGGATCCAACGGTAATAGATAAAGCTATTATTTCGCTAAAAAGTGTGACCTATCGCTTTGTTTTGTGTGCGTTTGTGCGTATATATTTGTTTCTGTATTTGTATGTTTTTGGGCTTACATATTTAATGCTTGAACGCATATTTGATTGCCTAATTTCTTTGATTACGTGTTTTGGTGTTTATTTGTTCGCTTATGTACTCGTTAGCCGTTAGTTTTTCTGCATGTTTTAGTGTCTTTGGTATGTTTTCTTGGTTGTGTGCTGGGGGTATTTACTATCATTGTTTTAGGATTACCGTGTTTTTATGTTTGGGTGTTGAGTAACCTGTTTAATTGTTAGTTTTTTTGTGGAATGCAGGTTTTGTGCTTCGAGGTTTATTTGGTTACTGGTTTGTTTTTTTGCGTTTTGATGTTATGACATGTGTCATAACATCAAACGGTTGGACAGTACGCAAGTGATTATCATAATGATTATCTTAATATTACGTAATAAGTGAAAGATCAAAGTATAGCACATACAATTTTAGATGGTAATGAGCTATACTCCCTTTCCTCAAGGGTAGATCGGTTGATGATCTGGTTCAAAACGTTTTGGAAAGGGCGGCCTTCAATGACCTATTTTTAGCAAAACTTGCAATCTCGTACCCACACACGCACGCGCGCACACGCACGCGCGCGCACAGCACGCAAACGCGCACGCACGCATGCGCACACATAAAAAAACATACATCACACCACACACGAACACGCACACACACTCACATGCACACGCGTACCCGCACACTCGCCCGCACACGCTCAAGCACTATATAAGAATAGGTAACAATTTAACTAAACAATAGTTGTAGGAGAAAACTACACGTATTCGACAAGACAAACCTATACGTTACGAGTGGATGAAATTTTGAAAGAGAATAAAAATGTTTCGATTACCTCTATATCATTGCCAATACAATCCTATTGAGGTGTATGTGTGGTGTGTGCGTGCGCATACGCTCACGCTTACGTTCACGTGCGTGCCGAGTACACGTAGTGTTCTCCTACATCTTTTGTTTAAATGTTAACCTACACTTAAACTGTGCTTAAGCCATTCCAACATATTATTTGTTATGCGAGGAATAGTGAGAAGTTTTTCTAATAGCACTGAATTATACAGTGCATTGTCCAAAATTACTAAACGTTTACTTTCCAGTTTCCTCAATGCATAAATGAACCGATCACTTACCCAGCTTTGAAATATTTTCTGTTGCCTATGTAAAAGTAATTATTTCGAACATTTATCCATATTTTGTTTAGCAAAAAATGTTCAACGGCCTATGTTTGGCCATTACAATTAGTTTTGATAAACGTCTGATTTAGTTCGTATGCCACTTACAAATTAACGTGTCGGCGTGTCCAGTAATACCTGTTTGCCAATCGTGTTTTAGGAAAGGCCATATCTGAATTAATTAAAGTTGTTAATGGTATCTTAAGCGCTGGTTCCAGTTGACAGCTCTTAACTATATTCTTTGACACCAATTTTAACTTTTTTAGGTTTTATTCGTGATGCTGTTACATTTAAAAATAACTTTTTGAGTAAGAAATCATATTAATTAGACGCAAATGGTGCATTAACATTAAATTTTGGCGTGTCCCAGGATCCGTTTCTAGGACCTCTTTTCTTTAGTATATGTACTTATCACAATTAAAAACTGCGGATGACAGTCAAATATATCATAGTTTGAGCCCCAAACATTTAGAATTGGTAATCCGTACCATCTGTACTGATTTGATTAATTTTGCAAATTGTAAATCATTATTTAATCACTAATCCATATCATCAGATTAAACCAGAGCTATCTGTACCACTGAAAGGTACTCTTGTAACATAAGTAAAAACATTTAAGTTTAATAATGAACCATAAATTAATGTTTGAAGAATACAGCAATAAAATTGTATCAAGTGCTTATGGGATATTAAAGTTCATGGTGTATAGAACTGTTCTTAACATGTTTATATACAGAATCACTAAATGTGGACATATTACACATACGTTAAAAGAAGTGAAGTTGAATATGTGTAACAGAACGAATTTGCATTCTTTTACATTGTTCCACAACCTAGTTTTAAATAAAGTTTTACCTTATTTATACAACAAAATCATCTTTAGAATTGATGTTCATAACGTTATTGTCCGGAACAAAGGTAAAATATCACTACCACAACATAAAACTGCCGAGTTTGGAAAACCGTCTAGTTATTACATAACCAACCGTTAAAATAACCTTCCGGATAAATTGAAAATTAAAAATTCAAAGTTTTGCTGTGTATGTAAAGATTATTTGCTAAAAAACAATGTTAGTAACAAATATATTATGAAACATATCATTACTGCCATTATTAGGAACTATTAATATTTTATCGTTGAGTTAAGTGTAAGAACAACTGTTTTATTGCTTAAGTTAATAGGATACTTATATTTTGTTTGAAGTTGAACTTCGCCTTTAAATACATTTATTACTACTAGACACTTAGACTAGACGAATAAAATGTTCTCTCATTGCATAGACTAGTATTCAATTAAGAGTTTGAAGTTCTTGTAAAATAATACGTATACAGGGTGATTAATTAAGGATGGCCTATTTAGACGAATATGGAATACTACTCACATTAGAATTATGAAAATCTGCATTTCTAAATTTTCCGTGATGATCTTACTGAGTTTTGATTGAGTTTTTTTGAAAAAAATGTAATTTGCCGCCTGATATTTAAAATTATTCATTTACAAACCGAGTAAAGCCTAAGGTATGTAATTTACCAGTTTATAATACAGACTACTCCTTCTAATTAATAAATATGCGTAGTTATATCTAATTCGCTCAAAATTTTATTCCACATTATGTAAATTTCAAATGCTCAAAACTTTATTTTTTCAAATAGAACATCCTGTATGTAAACAGATATTTTAATCAGAATTTAATTCTGCTTCAATGTGCATAAGCATCCCCTACACCCATCTGTGTTGGTTTTTGTGCTACTAATCATTTCTGAAAATTTTTTACTAATTTTAGATTTTCATCAGTCAAATTGGCTTTGATAAATAAAAAATAAATAACAATTAACTTGTATTACATAAGCAGCTGTCAATTACAAAGGAAAACAAATATGTTTATTAGCCTAAATGTTATTCAAAATGATGTCCGTTCACGGCCAAACAATATTGAATTCGGTTTAACATTGATTCTGTGGTAGCACGCCTTATTTCGACGGGATTAAGCTCTTGAAAATCGATATTCAAACGATTTCATAAATCTAGTCGTGTATCCACTGGTGTAGAATAAACTTTAGTTTTAATTTTTCTCCACAGATAAAAATCAGTAGGGGTAAGATCAGGTGATCTTGGACGTCAAAGTAATGGGCCGTTTCGCCCATACACTTATTTCCAGACATCTGGTTTAACTATTCAGCTACTTCATGAGAACTGTGTGCTGAAGCCCCATGAATTCAATTCAAATATTTGCATATAGGCACAAAATTACTATGAACATTTCACAAAATTTCTAAATAGCGTTGCGAATTCAAATGTTCATCATGCACAAAAAAAGGCACTTGCTTGTCGATGAGAAGGGCTTTTCTCGATTAGCCTGAGGATCTTCACGGTTCCAAAAATGACTATTATGTCTATTAACCACACCATCTTCTGAAAACTTTGCTTCATCGGTCCAAATAATATTTTTGTAAAAATTCGGGTCTTTTGAAAATGTTTAAAATACTGGTACAGTGGCCAGTCAGGTACAGTGGTCACTTTTAAACATTCGTTTTGGTTTGATACGTACAGGCGCGCCACCCAGTCGAAACGTTAATTTCAGTCACAACGGTCGCTTCCTACGATTCACACGTGTATAATCTTTTCCACAAATCTTTTACAAATTAATAATTTGTTTAGTGGTGTGCTGTATAGAAAAATAGGTAAGTTTAAACACCATATATATATATATATATATATATATATATATATATATTTGAAGTTCATGTAAAATAGTACGTATACAGGGTGATTAATTAAGGATGGCCTATTTAGACGAATATGGAATACTACTCACATTAAAATTATGAAAATCTGCATTTCCCAATTTTCCGTGATGATCTTACTTTAAAAATATTTTGAAACATTTGGCGCTTCCAATTATATATATATATATATATATATATATATATATATATATATATTAAATGTTTTGTAAGTTTCGTTGTGTATTGTATAGTATTTAACACATGCAGTTGATGCAAATTACGATTTATCTTTAAAGTAGAAGATTTTAGGTTATGTTTTCGTAAACAAGGTGCTGCTGGTACAGTGGCCACAAACGCCTATAGGAACAGTGGCCATGCTTTTTTTTGCAAAAGCATTGGCCACTATTCCAAAAAAAAAAGAATGAGAATAAATATTTTTCATTTCATACAATATAAATTTCAGATTGTAATATGCCACGTCCAGCGCCGAAAAATCTCGGTATTGGCAAAACTTGTGATAGCGATATGAGAAGATCTATATATGATGTTATGAAAAGTGGATTCTCTCAAAAGACTGCTGCTTTCAAAATACGATATTCCACGGACTACGTTCAGAAGATATATTAAAACTGCCAAGAAACTAAAAATAATATAAATTGGACCTCAGACGTTCTTGAAGGAGCTCCGAGATTCACTCCACATTATCGTTTAAGTCAAATTTTTTGTGCAGATGAAGAACAAGGACTCAGTAGTTACCTGCAAACTATGACCAAGCTTCATCACGATCTTAATCCAAAAGGTGCTAGAAAACTACCTACGTCATGGGAAAACAACAAGATTGCTGGCAAGTTTTGGTTCGCATATTGTATGACACCAAACGCAGAATTATCACTACGATCAGCAGAATCAACTTAACTAGGTAGAGCGATGGGGTTTAATCGACCAGTCGTTGCAGAATTTTTTAGTAATCTCAAGACTATTTATGAAAAATATCAGTTTACCCCAAGCCAGGTTTATAATGTTGACGAAACAGCACTAACAACTGTGCATGATACAGGGAAAGTAATATCCAAAAAGGGACAGAAGTAAGTACGTCATATAGTTTCCACTGAAAAGGGGAGTTTGGTAACCATGTGCAGTGCCATAAACGCTATTGGTAATTCGATACCGCCGTTTTAGTGTTCCCTGGGGAGTAGGGATTTTGAAGGACGCTTATCCATTTGCTTTCTGTCCCAAAAATGTGGTATCAGCATTTCAAGCTACTGGGGTGTTTCCATTCAATGATGATATTTTGAACGAAGACGTTTTTATGACCGCAACAGTAACATATATGCCAAACGTTGGTCGAGATGAACAAGAACAAAACAAGTTAAATGCCAGCGAAATATCACAAATTGACACTCAGTCCCCTTCCACATCACGTTGTCAAGATAAAATAACAGAAGCAATTCATAAATATCCTTCTGAAGTTACACCTGAAAAAAATAACACAAACAATTCATAAATATCCTTCTGAAGTTACACCTGAAAAAAAAATTGTTTCTTGTGAAACAGTAGCAGCTTCGAAGGAAACAACTGCAAATCGATTTATTTCTCCTGTGTTACTGCAACCATACCCTCGATGCCATTGAAAAACAAAGAAAGGAGACTACTGAAGTTCTAACTGATACACCAATTTACACAAGAATAGAAGCGGAAACAGCAGAAAGAATAGTAAGGCAGAATAGAGTCAATAAAGCAAAGACAACGGAATTGGATGAAATGTCTGACCAGGACGTAACCCCACGAATGGTGGAGGTGGGTTTATTTGTTCTGGTGAGATTTGATATAAAAAAAACCTCGAAATTTTATGTAGCACAAGTTACAGAAGTTTTTTTTTCGGATCACGAATATAGTGTACTCTTTCTACGATGACATTTTTCATATCCTATAGTTAAAAGATTCTGCCACAATAACAAAAGAAGATATTGCCCTCATTTTGCCCCAACCAATAAGCGCTTTTTATTTCTTTTTTATACCTTTTTTGATAATAAAATATAAGAATTGCAAATAATGACCACTGTCCCTTATCTTTGTGGCCATTGTACCAGTTGGATAGGTACACTGGCCACATTTTTTGCAAAACTAAAATTAGTAACTTTTGCATAGTCTATGTGGTTTTTGGTGTTATAGTGTATATTAATAAGTTAACAACCCCTTTAACGTTGTTTGGGCGGATACTCGGTCAGAGATATTGTGTTTTATTAATGTTACCAAGAATTTACTCTAAACGTGGCCACTGTACCAGTCTCTCCCCTATAGAAGTTAACTCTAAGCAACAAATCTTGTGGTTGTGCTCCATGTACTTCAAAAAATTTATAATCGTGCATATTATTGTCTTTTAGGATTCTTTACACTGAAGATTATGAGATATTATACTCGTGCTCGACTTCACGGATAGATAAATGCGGATTGGGTTCAAAATTAGCTAATACATCAATATTATTTGTTTTCACTTCTAATTGTGCGTTTCCTTGTCATTTTTGGTAATTTGACAGAGCCGTTAGTCAAAAACTTCGATTTTTCTGAATTTTCATTCAGACATTGGTGGTAAATGTTGATTTAGAACAACAAAATACGGAAACACCGGAAAATATCACTAATTCGTCACTGGCAGTTGTTGATGACAATCGACGAACCTTTGTTAACAAACGCTACTTGATTGTGATGAAAAACTAACGTTTGTGACAAATGTTCAAAATGATTCATAACACAAAAACCAACAGAGATAGGTGTAGGGAACGCTTATGCAAATCGAAGTAGAATTAAATTCTGTATTAAATAACTACGCATATTTATTGATATATTCGGAAAAAGTAGTGT
>JARFJB010001916.1:237500-315000 GCA_036346205.1 Vesta saturnalis | reverse complement strand
AAAAAAACCAAGCGTGACAAAAGCTCACCTGTTTTCAGTATTTCCTACATATCCGAAATAAATCGTTTGTACCCACTAATTATAGTGATTTGGCACAAAATTTAGAAAAATGCTATAAAACCGATAAACATCGATGGGCTAAATAAAGTCCAGAAATTTACATTTTTCTTTTAGGAAACACAAAATGGCTTTTCTTTCGCCAAGCACAGACCGGAAGTAAGTGAAATTAAAAGTCAAATATGCGAATGTCAAACGGATATATAGGTACCAGTGACACCCAACACATGAAGTTGAAATATAACATATAAGTGACCATCAAAAGGTTTACCTAACCACTACAGAAAATGTTTTTAATTGTGAAGCGTAATATATTCAAGAAACTACAGAGATAAACTTAGAGAAATGTTATTATTTTTAGAGAAATAGAAAATTTAAAGAAACACGAGAATTCATTAATTCTAATAGATCACAAAAATTTACTTAATGATACAGCAAAAGTAACGAATGTAACAAAATACATAATTTTAAATATCAGGCGGCAAATTCAAATTAAAAAAAACTCATTTTAATTAAAACTATAAAAATTAGGTATAGGGACGTTTCATAAAACATATCTTAAAATTTAATTAGCAATCCAAATCTACAAGTAAAAATATAGCATTCCATTTAAAATAAGAAAGTAAGTGACTACTTCCGGTATAACCGGAAGTGCCAAATGTTTGAACATATTTTTAAAAGAAAGATCATTACGGAAAAATGAGAGATGCAAATGTGAGTAGTGAATCACCCTGTAGAGTGTGTAAACATATAGGTAGCAAATGTAATTACAAAATTACCTGTTAATAGCATTTTATTCGAAACGTAATGAATATAATAAGCGGAACTTAAAAAAATAGTTCCAAAAATGTTAAAGTAAATTATGTCCCCAAAACGCGGTACTTACAAAATCTTTCAAAGTTTGTTTTATATTTGTCTCTTAATGCGACCGTGCGGCCATACTTCATACACCAAATTGAAATTAATCATGACAAGCGGATTAATTTTTTTATTACAGCAAAAGTTGTACATTGCGTTATATAATTTAGAAAACACACTTTCACGTTTGTAGATTGATACAAATTATTATTTATCTGAAAGTATTACTTTGTTCTGCCCTTAATGTGAAGCGACGGTCACGGACAACAGAATTTAATAAAACCATAATTACCAAAATCCAATATCATTAGGAAATTAAAAAGTACCAACTGTGGTCGTCATTATGATACCTACTGACACTAATATATAAAGATAATAAAGTTAAATCAACCTAACTGTCTTTTATTTTTATTTAATTGTTTATGACTTAACAAAGGTGTTTTTGTTGACAATAAAGAATATAATAAAGAAATAATAACGTCAGCAAATAAAAATTTGCATTATTTTCTATTTATACAAAACATTATCGAGCCACTAATAAGTTCACGTGAAAATTATTTGGAACCAAGATGTAATTAAATTAGCATACATTCGGATTATATTTTCACTGACGTGTAAAAATTATTTGTATTAAATAGCATTATTGTTTATACTTTCTATACAACGTTGTTCGTTTGAACTTTTCAGTTAACTATCAACGTAAGCCAATTGTTACGATTAATATTTTGTAAATATACTTTGCACGTACAGATTAATTACACCAGTGTCAGATAAATGAAATACAGTTCGACACTGTGACTTAATTCTGGGTGTCGGGAGTGCAGAAATATGCACATTTGTTTCGTATAGCCATTATGGCTCAAAGGTAAGTGCTTACTTCCATTAGTTCGTTTTTAGGTAATGTTCTAAAACATTTTCACAAATTTTATCGTAAGTTCAGTTTAAATAACTTTGAAATGTTTATAACCAAATTTAGTTGACAATTGCAATTTTCAAATCACTTTTTAACCTTTCCTTTTAAACTCTTAACTCAAACTTAATATGTAGATATGTATACCAGGTTTCTCAGGTTGCCGTTCGTTAGAAGTCTTCGTGATTAGAAAATACGTAAAATGCTGAATTTTTCGACTCCGGTGTTAATCAAGATTCCCTTCCATTTTAAAATATTTTCAAGGTACTACAACTTCCGGTTAACCTGGAAGTCGCCGTTAACTTCCTTATTTTAAACGGAACATGTGGTATACTATTTAATTTTTGGTTCCTGAAAAATTCATAATGAGTTCAATCAGGTTTCCATACACCTGTTTTCAACTGTTTAGATATCTTGATTCTTTTGAAAACTTTCAAAGATGTAGCCTTCTTTTTACCACTGCGCCTTTTACCCATTTTCGACTGGTGGTAATCGGCTTTCATTTCTATTAAATATGTTCTATACCTATCTCTAATAGTTTCGGAGATATTTAAGTTTCTCAATTTTTTTCGTTGATTACACTGAAGAAGAGTAACATTAGTCGGTCAAAGCAAGCTATGAATACATAAGAAACTAAAAAACATATTAACTGAAACACAAACACTTAAAATTATAATAAATGTTCAATGTGACTACCATTTTGTTGCTGGCAAACATGAAGTCTTTGAATAAACGACAAATTTACTTTTCGTGACGTGGAAACATTTATATTGTGAATGACGTCTCTAATTCTTGCCTTCATATCATCTACAGTCGTTGGAGGAGTTTGATAGACTTTTTCTTTAATCCAACCCCAAAGAAAAAAGTCCAGCTTTGTCAAGTCAGGCGATCTTGCAGGCCAGGAGATCGGCCCTCCTCTTCCAATCCATTTGTTTTGAAACTGGATATTTAAATAATTTCTAACGTTTCTGCTAAAATGCGGAAGAGCGCCATCTAATTGCAGCCACATTTCTCTAAGGGTTTGTAAAGGTAAATATTCAATAAAAGTTTCAAATTCGTTGCGCAAGAAGTTTAAAAATGAATCTCCATTGACCGTGTTTTCAAAAAAATATGCTCCTATAATTCTTTCCCCAATAATTCCGGCCCAAACATTAAGTGACCAGCGGTGTTGATGATCAACAGGAATTATAAATCTGGGATTCTCAGTAATAATGAAAATTATGTCTATTAACGTACCCATTTTTGTGGAAAGTAGCTTCATCAGTAAATAAGATCGTGCTAAAATAGTTGGGTTTTTCTAAATTTTTATTTATGGCCCAATTGCAAAAGTTTAATCTATTAACGAAGTCATCCTCGTCCAATTCTTGTGCAAGTTGGACATGGTATGGATGATATTTATATTTTTTTATAATTCTATTAACTGATATTTTTGAAACTCCAACTTCTAATTCCAATTGTCGGCAAGAAACGTGAGGATTTTCAATCACGGATTGAACCTTCGTTAATTGCGGTTCTTTCTCGTTCTAAATTGTCTCCGTAATGAATACTGCCTGTTTGCTCGAAACGCTCTTTCAATCTTGCAAATGCTGAAACTTGCGGGTGTCGTGCATTTGGAAATTTTTGCTTCTAAATTTGATGAGCTGAAAGATAATTTTTATCGCTTTCACCCAGCACGCAAATCATATTAACAAGTTCTTCTTTCAAAAAATTCATTTTGTAATTTAGGACGTAAGTATACAATGCTACACAAATATTAGCACTGTTTGACAAGTTTGATTTCTTCATTTGTTTTCGTTCATCTTTTGTTTTACGCTCTTTTGATTAAATTGTTTAATTTTACGATGAAACGTTTAAAAACATCTCAAATATCTCTTAAAAATGATGGTTTCATGCAATATTTATTATAATTACAATTTATGTATTTCAGTTAATATTTTTTAGTTTCTCATGTATCCACAGTTTGCTTTGACCGACTAATGTTACTCTTAATCAGTGTTATCAACGAAAAAAATTGAACAACTTAAATATTTCCGAAACTATTAGAGATGGGTATAGAACATATTTAATAAAAATTAATGCCGACTAATAGACGAAGACAAGGCGTTAAAAAATATAGGGTGTGCTATTTAAAAAAATGAATATAGCATTTTCAAATTTACGTTGTTGAATTAATTTTTGTTCTTACCCGTTTATTCAAAGACTTCATGTTTGCCAGCAACAAAATGGTGGTCACATTGATCATTTATTATAATGTTAAGTGTTTGTATTTCAGTTAATATGTTTTTTAGTTTCTTATGTATTCATAGCTTGCTTTGACCGACTAATTTTGCTCTTCTTCAGTGTTATCAACGAAAAAAATTGAACAAACTTAAATATCTCCGAAACTATTAGAGATAGGTATAGAACATATTTAATAGAAATGAAAGCCGATTAATAGACGAAGACAAGGCATTAAAAAAATATAGGTGTGCCATTTAAAAAAAATGAAGATGTAGCATTTTCAAATTTATGTTATTGAATTAATTTTTGTGATCACTCTGTATATTGAAATCCAATTTTGACAATAGATTAAAGTAAGCTCATGTATGAATAAATTCTATACCAAAGATTATTTTTTTACTTTTAAAAATAACTGAGATACGCCTACTTGAATTACTACATAAATATGTCAGTTTTTAGCTAACGTTGCAAATATCTCAAAAACTGTAAGATTTAGCTTGGAAGTAATTCTTATAAAAAAAGATGTAAAATAATAAGAATCGAAAAATAAAATAATATATAGGGTGTTCTATTTAAAAATCAAAAGTTCTATATTGTACCGCTTTTATATTACACCCTGTAGAAACCAAACTATTTTTAGACTATGCAGCTTATAAAAATAGACAACTTTCGTATTTAAACTTATCTTCTAAGTTTAATGGCTAAGGATCTATCGACCGAATACGCACTATTGGGACACCCTGTATATATATATATATATATATATATATATATATATACTTAATACTTTTATACTTATATATTTTGTCAACGGTACTTATATACTGCGATGTACCGAATTCAGTGGCGTGCTTAGAATTTTCTAGGGGGTGCGGTTTTTGTGGAATAATGTAAACTAGCATTTCTATAAATGGGAATCATAGTTGGCTTGGCAACCATCAGCTGCAGTTCTATCTTGGCTTTTCAAAAATATTACATAGACATTCTCCAAATTTTTTTTTCAACAAGACGGTGCCACAACCCGTAATGCTTTGGCACTGGGGAATTACTTAGAAAACCGTTTTCCAAATCGTTGGATTGCCACATTCGGTTCGGTATTATGACCAGTATTGGCAGAACTGGAAATCGTAGCGGCCATAACATAATGTAATAAAACTTGGGGATTATATTATATCGAATAATCTTCTAACTTGTCTCCTCCTACTCATATCTCACATTACATTTCTTCTCTGTGTTTTGAAATCAGCTTCAGAATAGCATTTACATACTCCAAAAGCCAAACATTTTGCGTATTTTACGTTTTTTTATAAAATAACGTACACCAGATTATGAGTTTGTTTTAGTTAAGTGCACGACCTAGTGAATGGAAAAATTATGCTTGTAATAACGAAACAACATTTTAAAATTATCAAACACAAAATGTTACCTGATTTTTATAACCTTTGTTTAGTCATTAAGTATTTTCCTTCGTTTTTTACATTTCTCTTCTGTCCGACGTTTCCGGGGTTTCATTTTGCCTCCGTCTTCGGGGATTTTTTTACCCTGTGAGGGTATTCATAATCTTTACGATGGCGTGACTCATATTAATTTTTAGTTTCGGAATTACAGTCCCTGGCTCTCAATACACTGTCTCAAAAGCTGAAAATGGCAAAAAGTCATTGGATCGTAAAACTGGAAAGGTCCTCGGGAATAAAACAATGCTTGAAGGCGGGAACAGAACATATAGAAAATGCGAAGCAATAGTCCAATTAATTTCCGTGCTACTAATATCTATTTTAATGGTGCAACTAAAGGTAGATGAGTTTTTACATAATTTGTAAGTCTTTGATTTGCTACAAAGTAAGAACACATTCCTTACTTACTTAGTTACACTGATAGTATATTGCATAAAGTGGGAGTCTTTTTCTCTTTTTCGAGAAAGATGGTTAACAATTAGTCATTTTCGACCCTGACAAAAAGTATCAACATCCTACATCATTAATTGATCGTGAATTAACATAATGATGCTATTGGTGTGTTAAATTAACGGATTTTCTAAAAGAGAAGTAAAGCATTCAGTACAAAAACGAACAAACATAAACAAAATTTTCACAACTTAATGTGAGAACGTGTGAGAAGTATTTCTAATATATTTTTTTACAATTTTTGTACTGTTATCAATTTTAAGCATATTTCTCACACATCAGTTTTTGTAGAAGCAGTTGCTTTCTCTTCTTAATATACAGGATGTTTAATCAAACAAATTTCCTAATTTAATTGTTATATTTTATTGAGCATTTTCAGTAAAAGTTAAATTAACAAATTGTAACAGGCGTTTAAAAGTGAGTTTGTGGTTGTTACACTGTCAAATTTATTAATTATGTACTATTTAATATGGATACTTCCTTTCTAATCTAATAAGATAAAGATATAAATATGTGTGTAAGTAATAAAACTAATTAAAATCTTTTAATCACTAAGCATAATTAGATAGTGGTTAAAGAGATTTGTTACTTTCCTTTCTATGAAAAAGAATACATATTAATTAACTATTTTAACGTCTCCTATTAAATTGTTAACAAGCTCCATATATCAAAATTAAAATCAAACTAGCAAATGAAGTAAGACAAAGCTGATCTCGATACTTCTTCTTGAGATACCAAAAACAACTTAATTATTCCTCCTCTTGAAATAAAAAGAAAATTCATGACTTTAGTAAATTAGGTTGAAATAATTTTAGAGAAGGAACATTTTTAACGATTTTGCATAAAATAAAAGGGGGTTTAGCATATATAAAGGACGTGAACTAAATTCTCATACAAAAGTAGGTGAAGGTACTGTGATGATTTGTTGAACACCAGACGCTATACCGAAAGGCATTTTTATAATTCTGGTCACGAAAGCTCTTGTATTTAAATTTTTCATATTTAATGATTATAGTGCAGAATTTATACGATGTTTTATTCAATACTTTTGTCTAAATGACTCTATTTTTTATTAAACATCCAATATTTTTAGTTCCCCACCACATTTTCTATGAGTAGCACGACAAAATGAAATTGTATTATTACATTATATTAGTTTGTATATATGTCGTGCCGATCTTTTTAAGGTGATAAAGAATATTAATGTATACAGTACACTTCCATGCGTACCAAGTTTGATTTGCTGCAAGTTTTGGAATTACATTTTTTGTTCTTTCCGGTTATAGCTCTTACTCCTGTTTCAAGTTTTTTTAACAATTCACTGTAGGTTACCATAAGAGTTACTTTTATTAATACGATAGTTGAGCATTTTGGGAAATATATTTATTGCATGTATGAATTGAAACTTTCACCATTTGCAATATTTATTGCACGTGTTGTCGTGTTTACAACGTTTGTGTATCAGTTGTACATACATGTAAATTAAACGTATAAATTTAATAACTATAATTAAACTTTTTTAAAAGTGCTAATATCACGGTGTTAAAATCAAAATTTGAATTTTGGTGTATATACACTGTATTTTTTATATTTTTAATGAATTTGAATATATGTGTTTATAAAAGCAAACAAATAATCTTATTGTTATTGCATTATAATGGAATTAGATAATAAATTTAAATGTCATTATGGTTTACTTTAAGGAATTTAAAACGGCTCCAAGTCAGTTGTTTCTCTTCACATACAGGAATTGAGTAATATATTTTTAATAAGAATTAACTTCAATAAAATTGTTGCACAAAAATAAAAAATCAATTAATCTACGAACAAATAATCTTATTTTTATTGCATTATAATGGAATTAGATAATAAAGGATCACGCCATTTTCTTATGGAAAGTGGCCTTCGGTTAAAATGTACCATTTTTTTAAGTGTATTAATTCTTGTACTCATCAATATTGTTCAAGGCACAACGCCATCCTATGGCTAGTTTTAGAAATACAGGGTGTTAAAGTTTCAAAATACCTTCTTTTCCATCTTCATTATTTTTGGTTTGAAAGTACTGATGTTTATTTTATCTTCTAAATGAGATTTTTACATCTTTATAGGATATGTAGTTGTACACAAAGGGTACCATTCAATCTTATTTACAGGGTGATACACATTTTGACATTATAGTTTTTTAAAAAAATATTTTGCTTTATTACAGCCATATAATTGCTACTGTGAAAGATTCTTCATTGGATATGGTATTGTGTTGGTTAAGTAAATAGTTATAAATATATACTATACAAGGCGATTCATAAGTTTTGTCTCAATCATCAATTCTTTTTAAAATCAAATAATGGAACCCTCTGTATGTGGGAATTGATTTTGACATCGTTTTATCCTTTAGTTAGACAGATTAGGTGCTACTTAAGATTATACAGGGCGAATCAATTATTTTGCAAAATATTAAATATAACAATAAGTTAAAAAACCTTTCTTTCTTTCACCACCCTATATCTAAAAATTGACTCAGTCAATGTATATTGATTTTAAAATCTTCGAATACAGTATATTGTAATCAAGTTGTTCCTAAAGTTTCGTTTCAATCCTATGAGTATATTTGCAGATAGAATCTGGCATGTCAAATGAAATTTTTAGCGTTTTATATCCTTATGGAAAGTGGCCTTTGGTAAAAATATATTAGCTCTCGACGTAATCATCAATACTGTTCATGAGCACAGAATCATCCTATGACTAGTTAAAGTGTTAAAATTTCAAAATACCACGATTCGCATGTTCATTATCTTTTATTTGAAATTACTACGTTAATTTTTTCTTCAAAATGCGATTTTTGCATCTTCATAATTGATTCTTAGTTACAGGGTAATACACAGTTTAACGATATAGTTTCAAAAAATATATTTTGTTTTATAACAGCCACATAATTGCTATTGTGGAATCAATCAAAAATGAAAAACTGTTTTTGAACTTACCAAATTCGTTTGCTTTGTCCAACGATAGAAATCGAAATTAAATTTAAAAAATCGGTTTTTTCTACCGTGTATATTTATTATTTACTATTATTAGCATTACAACAGAGTTAACTGTTTAACTAAAAGTAAACACGAAATTCATATAACAAAATAATGCTATCTAAAAGTAGTTTAATAATTAATATAAAATCCTTCATTTACAATATAAGCTTGCATTCTTTGACGCATGATGCTCGTTAAAATTTGGCAAAGATTTCCAGAAAGAAAACTTTTCAAAACCGTACGAACATGTAACATTAAAGCATCAACAGTCCTTACGCTAATTGTAGTTATGATCATTCCAATTCCTTACTATATCGGCCTAAAGGTTCTCTATTGGATTTAAATCTGGAGATTTACTGGACCAACGCAGCAATTCTATATTTCCAGTAATATCTGCGAACCAATCCATAACCCGTTGTACACTATGGAAACTGCAATTAATATTAATTGAAGGTAAAATCACATCTTCTAATTCTTCTATATATCGAATAGAGTGAAACGCTGGCGGAGATATGTAGACCAATTCTCCAGGTCCAGCGCTGCTCATCCATTCCCATACACCTGTGGACATACGCCCACTTGTTGCTAACGGCATAACGTATCTTTGATTATACCTTTGGTTATCAGGGCGCCATAAAGTGACTAAAGCATCTTGCGATGATGAGAACGTTTTTCATCAGTGATGAGGTCGTAGCCAGGAGCTTTAAAAGTGTTTGTTAGGTTAATCTGTCTGCGCACTTCCGCATTGGTCTTAAGGGTAAGGAGAGTTGCCTAAGGGACGTGAGATATTCTTCGATTTCTAGGTCAGAATTAATATTATTGGATTGCAAGGGAGTAAAGACTTGTTCGGAATGTTCTGCACGGAGTATTAGCTTTTTCGACATTGGATCGAGCCCAACTTCTATCAGGTTTCCCCAATGGTGGTATTTGTTTAATGGGCCGTTTAAACTTTTTAGTCGCTTTCCACATAGTGCAGTTGTCGGGTGATGGATTAGAGAGGTAGTAGTTGAAAGTTGAATTTCTGTTGTCGTGAATAGCTTTTCTACATAAGTTTATGGGTAGCAGCGTTCAGAGCAGTATTATCTCGAGGGTTTCTAGATCTTTGCCATTTGGCGCGGGCTATGCGTTTTTCCGTTACGAGTTGCCTCATATGTAGCGGTATGTTATGTATTTTGGGTGGCCTTTTATGTTCAATTGGAGTAGATTGCCAGGCAGCCTCACCGTCGACCAATCTCTTTCCAAATTATTATGACATAAACCCAAACGCACTGCAGCATGCTCTAGAGAAAGTATTAATTTTCCTAGCCGGTTTTCTTGAATGAATTCCATTTTCGTGTAAATGTCTCGATATTGTCTTTTCACTGCCATGTATTTAAAATCGCTCTTTAACTTGAACTCAGTTAGTGAAAGGTGCATCATTTATTAAGTTTACTATGTCTTGATCCTGTTGTATGGTTGTCAAACGTGCCCTTCCAGGACGGTGAGTCAACAGTGATCTTTCGCCGAATTCTTCATATCGGTTTCGCCATCTTCTTACTTGCCTTCTCTAAAATTACAAATAAAACTAGTCTTATACAAATCCAGTTAAAAGACGTGCAAAAAATGCAAGCAAAAATAATATGATCAAACTGTGTAGTATACATACGTAACAAAATTACTGACCGATAGGTTACATCTACGGGACACTTCGCTTATTGTCCACTATTCAATAAACCAAGAATAATTCCCCTTTACTGTAACGAACTATCCGTTTGCCTTAAGCGACGGGCATTTTTTCTTATTAAAACAAAGCTTCACACTATAGTTACGACAAAGTCAAGGCGAGTTATAACTGAATATTTAATAATCGTGTTTTTTCCTACTTATACCCTATTTTCACAAAGCAATTTTAACCTCTATTGTTACTTGTAGTAATTACATGTAATTACTTGAACGGTATTGCAGATTAATTGATTTCCGGCTTAACCTTTGTGCAACAATCGTAATTATTTTAAAAATTAACTATGCCGAATATACCAGAATATTAAGAAAATACTTTCTTATACTTTTTACATTGATTTCGATTGCTTCCTGGATAATTTGATAAGATAAATAAGTCAATTGAATTGAAAAACGTTATAATTGCTAAAATAAAAACTGGTTATTTGGCATAAAATTTCCCATAGGGAGGGTGGCGTTATTTAATTTACACACATCCCAAATGCTTTTCTAAGAAACCGGAAATGTCAATTTAGGTTTTTTTAGGAAATCTCAAAATAAAATATAACTCCCACTAATGGATAATTGAATCTTAAAGCTTTTATAAAAACAAATTCTTTGTATTGTAATTTAATGGATCCTTTTCAATCTATTGGCTCTGTATCGCGCCCTCAGAGGGTTTGGACCTGCTTTGTGCAACAAAACAATAGAAAATCTACCTGGCCAGTTTTGCATTTAAAGGGATGTACAAAATGTATGTGCATTTTTAAAACTGCTTCGAGGATGGGCGTTTTCATTGACGCCGGGTGTACATATATACCTCGCGAATGCATTCATCTGTCTTGATATTAAGTGCGTCATTTTATCTAGAAAGTCATTAACTGCAATGTTTTCGTTTATGAATATTTGCTATTAATTTTTGATATTATAGTCTGTTCCATCTCAGTTTCCATTGGAGCAGGCTATGATATTTTTTCTGTAGTGGTATTCCCATTCGTCAAAGTGACAAGTAGTCAATTTAAGGCCATCCTGTCAAAAGTAATCGTGCTGTGTTGCCCACTTAAGTAACGCATATGATGATCAAGTGCCTTGCCATATTGAATTAACGATAATTTGTTGAGGAAATGCCAAAAGTTACAAACTTTAACATGCTATTAGCAATCAATTTAGTGCTCTTTAATAAAGATATTCACGAAATATACTTGAGCGCCTTTCATAAGTAACTGTATTTCTGAATACACTTTAATGAAAATGTGATAAACCCGAGTTATTAAAAAAACTCAATATGAAATTTCATTAAAATTAGTTACGTACTTGTATTTTTTAAAGTAATCGTGTCATGCACACGCACGCATGCATGCAAGCACACATCCAACCAAAACTCGGTAGACCCCATTCTCTCCTGCAAAGGTTGCTCCTCTTTCCAAGCTCGAAATAGCATCCACCACCTCCTCAGACCTCAATGACTTCGTCATCACCCTTCCTTGCACTGTGTTTGAAGCGGCACAGACGTGGAATTGAAAATTCTCTTCTACCGACATCCTTCCTCCACATCCTGATTGCCACTACAATGGAACTAATAGGGTGACATTATAACCTTTCGTTTTGAAAAACAACTGGTAAGCAATGAGGTACTTGATTTTCAGCCTTCATTTCGGTTCGTGTTAATACTGAGATTTGAACTCCCTTTTTTTTTATTGTATGGCAATGGTACATACTATTAAGTTGGACTGATACCCCATTCGCTCGGCTTTACACCGGAGAACATGAGAAGTGTGAAGGGCGCCAAGGCTTTAGCAAGATGTAATGGGTGTATGTTGTAATTAGCCTTATCCGTGGCAATAATAATATGAACCACTAATAAATGAAAACTATGAAGGTGGCTTAGTGATTTAATGGTTAAATGAAACTATTACAAACTACATATCAACATTAAATACAAACGTTATTAATTTAATTGTAGGAAAAAAAATGCATGAGTGAGGTATGACGAGTTGGTTATGTGAGTGTAACCGGAGATCTCTCACAGTGGTCGGTATTGATAATTTTATAATATGTAAATCGTGTATGTATGATGGTGATGCAATGAAATATCTGACCTTACATAGGCAACTCCTTGTTTTTTTTTATGTGGCCAAGTTGGACCTTTAATGGAACTTGTTGCAGTACTATTGCCAGTTCGTTCTGAAGACAAATTCATTTATTTCATGAATGTTGCTTCATATAATAAAAAAAACCCTAAAAATTGTTAAAAATTACCAATTAAACGCTTGGCTTACTTTCAGTCTTACTTACCAATTGTTGATTGGGTTTTTAAAGATTAAACTTATGAATACAATAAATTTTAGTTAAATTTACGTTCGCATGGCATAATAATCTGAAATATCAAGAATTCGCATAGTCTTACATATGTTCAAAAAATATTTACTTACTTGACATTATTGTTTTGTTCTTAAACAAAATCGTACATATTAATTATATATTAATGCTTGATTAATTAAAAAATTTTAGAAATCCAAAATTATGTGTACCTATTTTATTGGCAATGTCAAGGTTGTTATCAATTGTTCTTATCAGAACTGCTTTAGTTCTATTTTACTTTACCTTAAATTTATTAAAATTTAAACACTGTTTTGAGCGGCCTTTTTGAATTTTATATTATTATGCAAAAGTACCGTTACAACATTCAACTAAAAAGATCCCCTCGTTGAAAACCTACTTAACACAAACCAAATACACAGTAACTGACGAACAAAACGCATTGTAACACCTATTTACACAACATCAACGAAGGAATGCGAGAAACTGCACTCCTGATACAAAACCGATACCCTTACACTACCTACACTCTATCTTCCCGCCTACAGCTCTTTGAATATGTAGCAGGTTACCTTCATTTAACTCCTCTTTTGTTTTTATAAACAACCTGAAAAAAACTCTTTCCATTCCGTTAGTGGATTCATTTGCAGTATTTCACATTACTAGGAGAGCTTAATGACAGATGCAAACAATTCGGAGAGGCAACGGATTAGTCCAACGGACGCATACTTACAGGCCACCCAGTTTACTCAACCCCTCCCCTTCCCACGAATGACATATATCCACCCCCCACTTTCTTTAACTATAACGGTATATCCACATACTATGCCCAAAACAATATTTGTGACAATTCCCACCTCGGCACCACAACCTACCTCTTGTGGAAACGTCTCTAGGTCCTATACTTCCTTCAGCACGGAGGTTACAACCACACGTAGTTTATTATGCCGATTAGAATGTATTCAATGAACACGTCTTCAATAACCTTCCCGACCTACATTTAAACAGTACAAAAGACCGAGCTGTACAAGACCTGGCCTATCTCACCTCTGACGCAACCAACTCGCATCTCCCAAAAAACCATTGACATTACGCAGAAACCACTTCCACCTCGCATCGTTTTCTGGATTAAGGAAAAACGACGAACGTATCGTCGATTTTTGAAAACCACAAACCCGATACTTAAAACCGAGTTATAACAGACTCAGTACAATTATCGCATTAGAAACCAACAACAGATTCACACAAGAAAATTGGATCGAAGGAACATCCAAACTACGGTTCGAAAAAGGCCTGGTATTCTGGAATAAATTCGAAGTCATGACTAAACAAATATCCCCACCAAGATTTCACCTAACCAATCCTCAAGGCAATCCTACTATTTCAGATTAGGAGAAAGTCCACTTCTTCAGCCTGTACCTTCAATCCATAATCACGACCGCTGAGAACGATTCCAGAACTCAAGTCAACCAAAGACCAAATCACACTTAGGCAGAACTTATTCCCGAACTTTACACTGGCAACTTTACGCTAGCAGGGCTCTTAATAAGGTACGCTGCTGCGCATCCTTATTTAAAGCGTTGTGCGGATACATCAGGGGTTGTCATACAAAACATTGCAACACGCTCACAAAACATACACTCGACCAATAATTGGCTACTGTGCACCATTGTGTGTAAATCAGTCAATTCAAACCACTCACTGCCTGCGAAAAAATACTACATACCATTCACGGACTATATTACAGTCACCCCAATCAACTAGCATTCAGAGACCAACTGCATATTCCGCGTGGTTAACGGCGATGCCATCTCAGCCAAATGAATATTACAAATTATCTTGCCAAACAAATCCCAACTAGCTACAAAACCCATATTCAATTTCAAACGTCTCTCAATTCTCTTACAACATAGCGACCTACCGCAGGAGTTTGAAGAGCTTATGGACAATACACCTTATAATCTCAAATAATCCACATCACAAGTAATAAGTAATGGCGACCACTGCTATGAATAGGATCAGTCTAACCATACACCCATACGCTAAACCACTCCATACATAATTTATTATAATCCTTTTTTTACCTTTTTCTATCATAAAATTACAAACATGAACATTGTTACCACCGGTAATACGCAACATAAGCACCAGTAAGAGGAGAACATGAGCTATGAAGATCATTTTAGGGTTTAGAAACCGTGTAGAAAAATGTGGACCGAGTATTCTTAACAAAATTAGCCCGAGGTGGTGTTTCAGTAGCTCAACTCCCATTGTCATAATAATAGTACAAAGAAAAAATTGAAGCGATTCTTCTTTGCTCAAGAGACTGTGTCAGGAGTTATTGACGGGTCATTTATAAGCCTAATCGTTCTTATTTGAATACAGTCCATGATATCCAGAGCGTATTAGAGATCACCAACTCAGAGTTGAGAATTACATTCTAAATCTGGTCGAATTTAGGTTTTATGTAGAAGAAAGTGTTGTCTGGAGGTAAAGTACACGTAGATCTGTACAAAAAGCTTACTTTACGAGCATCAGGTTTAGTAGCTGACAGAAAATGGTCAACCGATGATAGATTTGAGATACAGGCATCTTTAACATAGCAATAGAGTCTGAAAACTTAAGATGTGAGCTATTAATATTTACGACAGGAAAATATTAGGAAAATTTTATTTGACATCAGTCACTTACTGCGATCTGTTGAAAATGTGACTATAGCTTCACCACTTTTACCGATAGTGTCGTCAAAGTTTACATTAGCTTTGAAAAAAAAACAGTTATAAGTAACCGCAGAGGCAATCACAAACCCAAATCTTAGTTTAGACATTTATTATATTACCATATGGGTCATCTTCGATAACAATCACCTTTTTTGTATGTGCGAAAAAGATAAAAAATGCAAGCGTAAGGCTAGGTGGATTAATATTTACGTACTTTCGAACACAGTTGTCATAGTGTCTCTACACATTGTTTATTGCCAATCAATTTCGCGAAGTTTCAGAAGCCACTATCGACTAATAAGGACTTGTTAAGAGTCGCTGCAAGATTTCGACGCACATGAAGCGTTCTAACCCAACGCAAAAGCTGCACTTGTCGGTGACAACTAATGCAAACCAAGAAAGGTTTTAGAAGGTGTTAGAATTTCAAAAAGAAGTCTCCGCAGATAATCTCTAAAAATGAATTTGAGTGAAACGTCTACCCGAAGAATGTTTATACAGATTGGGCAACGCTTGGATAATACAGATAAGCAAACACGAGTTTTGTACTGTGCTTCAGTCTTAGTAATGGTTTATGAACGACCCTTATTTCTTTCAAGTGTGTGGTTTTGGACGAACGCTACATCCATCTGAATGGATTTATCAATAGACAGACAAATCGTTTCCTTAGTTTTGAACGAAATCTCTTCGTAGTGACCGTGTAACTATTTGTGCGCTGTGTCAGGTAATGACTTATTGGAACTTTACTTTGTGGAAGGCGAGCGTACAAGACCTGTCACCCTAAATCAGGTGCGATATAGAGAGCAAATTTTGATACCATTTTTGTTGATCTCAGGCAATTCTGCCGTGCCAGAAACATCAAATTAATACCCAATGGTACCAATAGGATGGGGCTACTTGCCACCTTACGAGAGCATCCTTAGAACTGCTTCAAGAAAATGTTGAAGACCGCGTAATTTCCCGCAACACGAACTTTCCTTATCCTTCTCTGATCTAACAACTCTTTATGCTTACGTATGGGTTGTCCTTTGTTTTGGCGCATACAGTGTTTGCCTCCGTACGCCCAGATACAAAATCAGATGTAGTATGATATAAATTAAATCGGTAAAAAATAGATCAGCAGTATGCAATCAGGCGGTAACCTGATCCACCCGTAAATCTGTAAACTCAACATAGAATGGATAACTATTTTCTTTGAAAACTGCGAATAAAAGTTTTTGTTGTAAGTAGCCAGATGCGACCATTCTCATGCATAGTTATAAATATGCAAAGCAACCTGTTCCAAATTTTTTAAAGTTTGAGCAACATTAATAAGAGAGGAAAACGAATAATGTAAAATTAAATACAAATTAGAAAAAAGTGATGGTTGGTTTGTATGGTATGGTAGTTACCCGTGCCAAACAAATTGTTGTTCATTAAATAGTGCATTACTTTATCTGTCAATTGCAGTTTAGCTTTAGCTTGTACGATTCGGTTGAATAGTGTCTGAGAAATAGTCCATAGAATAAGCTTCTGTTATCGAAAAATGGAATTATCACGAGAGAACTTTCGGATAATGATTTACTATGATTTCAAGAAAGGCTTGAGCGCGTATGAGTGTGAGGAAAATTTAAAGTCGGCATTTGGGGTTCTCGCACCATCATTGGCTACTGTTTATTGATGGTATCAAGAATTTGAACGAGGTTGTAAGTCGGTGGTACACAGAAAAGCAGCTGGCCCTCCTTTAACTGATGTTAACCCCGAAAACATTGCTGCGGTGAATAAGATGGTGGAAGAGGACAACCGTATTACTTATGCAATGATAGAGTCCAATCTGAAGATTGGATCCTCGCAAATGAGATCAATTTTGCTCGAACATTTACATTTGAAAAAGGTTGTAACTCGGTTTGTATCCCATCATCTGACAGATTTACAAAAAGCAGAACGTGTTAGCATTTGCCAACAAAGATATGTTGAATGCTGGACGCCATCAAATTATTTCTAAAATTGTGATGAAATGTACATACCGTTTTTTGATGTTCCCACTCGCCAAGAAAGCCGAATCTGGATACATGAAGATGAGGAAACCCCTACGATGGTGAAAAACAACGAGCAATGAAAAAAGTTATGTACGGGTTTGGTGGCCGCAATTAAATTAGAAGATCAGAAGACAGTTACCGCTAAATGGTATGTTGAAAATTGTTTGCCTACTGTGTTCAGTAAAGTGCCAAGAAAGGGAATCATGTTACATCATGATAACGCGTCGTCCCATACAGCAAAGACAACTGTTCAGTATTTAGCGGAAAATAAAATCAAAATTATAGAACATCCTCCTTACTCACCGGATTTGGCGATGTGTGACTTCTGGCTATTTTTTGAGCTCAAAAATCATTTGAGAGGGAAAAGGTTCCAGTCAGAAGAAGAGATTGACATCGCCGTTAAGCGTTTTTTTGATAGTATCCCTAAAGACAACTGGTTGACCGCTTTTAAACTATGGAAGGAGAGAATGGTTAAGTGCATTATTGTAAATGGGAATTACTTTGAACATATTTAAAATAAAAATTCTAAAACTTGTATCAATCTTTCTATTCTCAATAATTGTAGCTTGTCCCTCGTATATGTAATACTCGTGTCCTTATTAAAGTGTGCAGTTATAGTAGAACTTGACTGTTCTTGTTTTTTTAAGAACTGTTTTTAAATACTGTTTCATTGTGTTGATATATGTAATTTATGTATTTGACACTATTGGAATAGTAAAATACTGTGCCATCAAAAGAGGAAGCTTTTACCAGGCCTCCGTATTTATCACAAGAATTGAAATTATGTGGGTGTAATCTGCTGCATTCATAATGATACAAATAACATAGTAATTGCATTTATTTTATAATGCAAATTATTGTAAAAATAATATTTTATTATTGGTAATCATACTACATCATACAATTAGAAGATTTGTTTAAAAGTAGGCCATTACAAATTTTAATTTATTATGAAAAAATGTTAAGATACTATCGATAAATCTTATTTGTTTAATCAATTAGTTCTATTGTAATACTTGAAAAAATGACAAATATCTATCAACAGGTGTGTCGTAATTTATTACTTCACAGAAACAGTAATTGTTAATAATCAAACTAAATTGTTAAATTGAAAATTTGCTAATGGGTAATATAAAGTTGCACATTGCTGTTTTGCCACTTTCCTACAATTTACATTTACATAGTTAACTGATATAGAGTCATTACAATTACTTCATTATTTACTTAAGTTGCAGCAAAAATTGTGTTGAAATACACTATCTGTACAATCATATATACCCCATTTGATATTGTCCATAAATTATAATATTTTTAAATAAATTATACAATTTTGTTCCAAAATTTTAGATAATTTATTACTTAACGGAGGATGCAAACCTTTGTTTAAAACAATGTATTAATGAATGAAAAAACTTATATATAACAACCGTTGTGATTTTAATCATAATTAAAAAGTTATTATTCTCGTTAAATTAAAAACAGTTATTTGATCTTAAAATTTTCTCGTATCTCCCTTTCACTAATTTAAAATTTAGTAAAAGAAGTAAAAATAATATTTAGGTATATTAAAATTTCCGCTACAGTTTGTTAATGTAGCTGCATGAACAATGTTTACTAAAACATAATAGCCATTCAACATTCAATAAACGGCCACTAAAAAAAGTTTCAAGCGTAGAATTAGTAAATATTTAACTATATAGAGATAAACATACAAACATATACAGTTATTAAACAAAAAAAAGGAATCTGAAGACCTTCCTAGTCAGATATTTGTACTCTCGCATGTTAATGAACTATCATACTTCAATTTAGATTACACAAGGTAACTCATAACTTATGCGCCTAGTTATTAAAGAAATAAATTATTGAAAATGTTCAAGATAATATTGTCTTATAAATCTTTGCTTCTGGTTATATAATACAACATAACCTAGCATCCTTAGGCAAAGAGAGTATGAACACGTACTCCATGTTAAATCTAATACTTTTCTATACGGAAACTTAACATTTTATTACTCAAATACCAAAGTGCTTTGGATACACAGCATTTAAAAATTGTTTCCTGTAAGAAATTTGCAAGAATGTGCAAATTATTAAATCAATATTTATTTACAAAAATCGCATTATTCTAATCCTGAGGAAAAGTACCTATGCGCATTCATATTAATCCATTTTCTGTTAGTGAAATAGGTAGTTTTGTTATTAATAAAAATATTCACATTTTCAAAGGTTAATTAAAACAACTTACCTAAAATGAAATTTTTAATTATGTATTTCACAACAATCTTTATAAGTAATAATTTAAAGCGATATAATTTACATTGGTCTTGTATTTGTACATTTGAGATGTGGTCATTTAATCGAGAAGTCGTGACTCTTTCATCTTTCCTTTCAATTACGTCTAAGTTTCTTAGTCGACTCTTCTCGACCTGAAATAAATTTATTTAATGTTTAATTAAATCTCAAACACTAAGAAAGACTACCTTTAATTTAGTTACTCTCCATTTATTAGTACTTTAAGTTCATCTTTCTTGAAAATAACTTCCAAACGTTGGGAGAGTAGGTAATATTTTTAGATTCTTATTTAGGCTCTCTTATAACACCTAATTAATTATAAATTACTATATAAATTAAATCTTTTCATTAATAAATAGGATATCTTCACTCTCGACTTTACTTACAGAAGGCTTGCAAATTTGAAGTATTTATCTTCTTTATCTTTATCTTTAATAGCTTTACCAAAACAAACAAGCTTTACCTACTTGCCTATTTATTCCATGTACGGTTGCCAAATGTAAATTACGTCTTTCCACACTTATATACTTTTCATCAAATGCACATAAATCATGTCTGGTAATTCTACAGCTTTCATTTATGCAAAGACGTAATGTGTATATTCTTTAAAATGTACCCTAAAGCTAACCTTACATTGGATTGTACGAATTAAATGCAAAATGGAATCAATATTTTTATTTCTTTATGCTGCTATATTTTGCTAAAACAAAGTTGATAACATCATGCATACGCGCAGGTATTACAAAGGTAAAAATTAAGTAATTGTTAACCTACTCGTTGGGATCCATATACGCTACAGCAATAATGAGTAGGTGTTAAAGAATATGGAGCATGTCATTAAAAATCATAGAAATTTAGTTAGACGAAATGGACTTGCAGATAGAAGGGGGACTGCAAATTAAACGTTGCTTAGTTAATCTAATTTAATTGAGTCGTTTAACAGCATCCCAGTAACTAAAACTTATGCAATTAGATTAGAAAGTATGTCAACTTCTTAACTGAAAATATAATGATCAAAAAGTTCGAGGAATTTGTATTTTAAATGGTTGGTAAATCTTTCCCCGACATTTCTGTCAAACGTGAGGACCATCTGTATCACTAGTAGTTTGGCGTAATTAAAAATGGAAAAAAAATGCAAAGAGTTTGTGTTGTCAACGAAATTTCTTGTATCGACGCATTGAAATTGCTACAAAAAGCCTGCGGAAACACTAGCATTCGAGTGGTATTAGATATTCAAAAATACCTGAAAGAAGGTGAAGATGCACTTCGTAGTGGAAACTCTTCGACATCGACAACCGATGATAACGTCGAAAAAGTTAAGGAAATCGTGCTCGAAAAATCGTCATGCACGAACCATGGGTAGCTGGTAAGCTCAACATCGTGTATAGAGCGGGACAGCACATTGTGGTGGATATTTTGGGAATGAAACGCAATGAAACACGACTTGTGCCAAAAGACCTAAATTTCGTTCAAAAACAGAAGATGATTTCAGAGGTGACAAATGAACCTACCATGATCAAACGCATAATTTACTAGTGACTAAACGTGGGTTTACAAACATAATGTAGCATCTAGTCAACAATCATTCGAGTGGCGCTTAGAAAGTGAAACAAAACCGAAAAAGCGCGTCACAGTCGATCAAAAATGAAATTTGCTGATTAATTTCAGATAAAAGCAAATAAAACCGTACATAACTTTTCGCAAAGCTTTACGATAGTAAATTAATTCTTAATTCATACTTAAACTTACGCACAAAACATAACCAATCTTTAGGTAGAGTTATTTCAAAAACAAAAATGATTGAAACTGTATAACTTCAATGTAATAACAAAAATGTTTGACCTATACCAACAAAATACAACTGAAGTAAGTTTATGCACTAAATTTTATCTTAGATAACGCTGAGGTCAGCTGCTTCCTTCTCATTACAACAGTATTAAATCTTCCGAAACAATAGACTAGCTTTACCTTAATGTTCGTAAATCAATTCATATAATTTGTCCACTTAATAAAAATGTAATTTGCACTAAAAGGATACGTACTTACTTGTTATACATTCAAAATAAAGTTAATACATTATATCGAAACGAATTGCTGTTGAGAATTTCATTTTTTGACAATACGATAAGGCAAAACATCAGATAAGGTAAACCAATTTCCAGTACTTTTCAATAATGTAAAGGTAAACATAATGTATCCTCGACCCAGAGCAACCACCATAGATATGTTGTGGTTACTAAAGCGATCCTAACTAAACAGCGGCCGTGATGTGACCTGTTTCCGTTTTTAATGACACGAAAACAAAAAGTATCTCCAACTTTAATTTTTATTTAAAATAACGTGTTGCGTCATCCAACGTACTATATACATGCCATTCTTAATATGAAAATGTAAACTTTCACCATTAACACTATAATATCTTATTTTTTGATTTTTAATTATAACACGTTCATAGTTATTCGTAGTAGTTGTTAAGTTAAGATGTAGTAAACAATTTTGTCAAATTTGACAAAATTGTTTACTACATCTTTAACAATTTTTAACTAACATTACTACTGACGAAGATAACTGTAAGTGTTATCGAAACGTTTAGATTGTATAATTTAAAGTACACCATTAAAAATCCCAAAAAGATAAGTATTTTATTATACCATTCTTAACTCATGCATATCTTATGCAGGCAAGTCAACTTAAAACACGACGATGTTGGACTGGCAGTCAGGAGGAATGGAAATGATCTCAGCATCACGTTGCGCATAAAGCAAAAAATTTATGCGTAATTCGTAATTATATACACTAAGGAGAAAATATCAACATATTCATTAAAATTTAATTACTTGAAGAAAAATATTACAATATGCCTAAATATACACAAGTAATAACACAAATCCAAAACTTACATTTAGGTAATGCTAGACAAAAATTGGCACGTTACAATCCATGACTTCGTGTTATCTTGGTACGTACTCTAACCAACTGACTTACAAAGGGAATGAACATCCACAATATAACGAGGTCTTGGTTTCGAATTTTATTCGACAGAAGTGTTTTTTTTCTTACACTTGAAGCCGACATACGTACTATTGTCGTTAAAAAAATCGGTATCGGATTTTTGTCTACACGTTTTGGGCAGTTTTAAAACAATTTAAACGCATAGTTACCCTAAAAAAATTATAATTAAAATTATTTCATTTCTTTTAATTTTTAGGTTAGCATAGATGTCTATTAACCTTTGTCAGACGTGAAGTTTTAAACGTCTGTTTGACATAGGTGATTGTTTTTACAATATTGCATATTTTCGTAATTAACTTATTATAAAAGAAGTTGCATAATTATGTTGAAAAATGTTATTAAAATTATTTCATTTCTTTTAATTTCCATTTTGTAGGTTGAATGGTTGTGTGGTGTTCCACATCAGATATTTAGTTTTCAGTTTGTACTATAGTTATAGGTCTAAAAATAAAATACAGGGTGACTCATTTGAAAAAATTGACAAAATCATGTGTTCGAGTTTTGGCTCGCTCTATATTCCATTGGTGCAATAATAAAGAAATAGCACTTTCTCGTAACACTGTACCAATGGCAAAAAGTTATGCCTGGATGAAATTATTGTTAGGTTGTTCTGCCTAAGATATGCAGGACGTTGAAATGAGAATGATTTTTACAATTGACCATAACTTTTGAAATACCCTGTATAACGTAATGAAACCATATGTTGTAAGTATGGGGTTGATGAGCTTAATCTAAATTTCAAATATTATATAGGGTGTCCCATTACAAAAAGTATGTTTGGTTCACCCTGGTAATATGTAACACCCTGTAAATACGAAAATAATTTTATAATGTGAAGTTTGAAGTTGCCTAAAAAAACTAACTTTTTTTGATATCTCCTTTAACAACGGATATAACGTACTTCGACGCACTAATGCCACACCCTGTATATATATATATATATATATTTATATATATATATATATACAGGGTTTTCAAAGTTAAGTCTGCACTATTGCTTGTTAAATTAGCAAAGTAGTGTGTTTTTTTACGCTGATTACGATGGTGGAAAAAGAAAAACAATTGAAAGTCGCATTCTCGAAAAATCGACGAAAACATACTTTTTTTCTAATGGAACACCCTGTATACAATATTCCCAGTCGATAGAGAATTAAATTCTGAGCAAAAGTGGTCATATGGATTTCTATCTTACAGTAAAAAATAAGGGAGATTTTGGCGATTTTTTAATTTCATCATGTAGGCTATGATTCGAAAGTAATCCTTTATTTTATGAATTTGAACACGCTCTAAATAATAAATAATTGACAGGTCTTAAATTAAATGCTGGAAAAGGTCTCCTCTTTGTTCCATACATTTTTCTACGTGCTTATAAACACGTCTTGTGGTGTTCAGAATAGTTCTAGTATCAATACTGTTAATAATATGAATAATCGTTAGTTGGAGTTCGATATTTGTATAACGTCTTTTATACAATTCATTTTTTAAATATTCCTACAAGTAAAAGCCCAAAGGGGTTATGTACGGATACCGAGGAGGCCAGCGAATAGGACCATTCGTAGCTAATCATCTATTACCAAAAATTTCTGAATGAAAAATAAACAATCACATTTGAATCAAGCGTATTTGATGAAATTCAAAAATCGGCAAAATCTCCCTTAATTTTTACTGTCGGATAGAAATGCATGTGACAACTTTTGCTCAGAATTTAATTCTATATCGACTGAGAATATTGTATACAGGGTGTTCCAGTCGATTTTTCGAGAATGCGATTTTCAATTGTTTTTCTTTTTCTACCATCGTAATCAGCGTAAAAATACACACTACTTTGCTAATTTAACCGACTTCGTAGCTCCATTAATAAGAAAGTTAGCAATAGTGCAGACTTAACTTTGAAAACCCTGTATATATATATATATATATATATATATATATATATATATATATATATATATATGCGGAAAAAATTCTACCACAAGTTCCTGGGTCTAAAATATAACGATCTAACCCGACTTACCTCAGTCCAAAAGTAATTGATTTCGAAGATACAGCGTTAAAAGTTCAATTTGGATTTAGTTTTTCATAAATAATTTTTATAATAATTGTTGTAGTGTCACAATATACCACGTATTTCATTTCTTCCCAAGGGAGGTGGGCTGCTTAAGCTTTGCATGCTCCTTCAGCCAACGATGGATTCCCAGCATACATACATACATTACGTATATATGCATGGTGGAATTAAGGATGGGTGTGGTGAGGATAAGATCAGAAGGATCGGAGTTATGGTTCTGAGGGGGAAAATACTACCTCATCATTCGACTAAATAGCCATACATGGTGTGTGTATACGCAGTGACCATGTCGCTATATGTGTATGAGGGAAATCCCCTGAAAAAACCTCACACAGGGTAGACGGTAACGGGAATCGAACCCATTACCTCCCGAATTGAATCGTATTAGAAAACTACGAAACTTTTGATATTGAGTAAAAGCATGCAAACAACTGTGTTTAAAATAATTAAGTTAGACTTCTGTGACATTTTTAGTTGGAGACAAACAGTCTTGTATATGAGTATTGTTGGATTCGTTTCGTTTGTCTTTTGAAGCATTAGTGCAGCACAACTCAAATCGAGATAGAAAAGTGAAATTATTGATTATTGTGAAATTGGCGGAGCGTTTTCTTTTAGTATTTTCAAATCCGTGGCAGGAATCAGAGAGGAAACTCTGCACAGTGTACTCTAATCACAAATTAGAAATAATTTCAAAAGGTAATTGCAGTGATATCGTTAGCAGGGACTGGCCTAGACAAGACCGCAAGAATGCTGCCCCCGTATATGACACCATAAGGAAAGTTTCAGTAGAAAAATCTCATAGTAACGACGTTATGTTAACGTGTGGGATCTACCAAGATTGCTAAATACTTAACACTTTCAGGGTTTAAAACTATTTAGGTAAGTTATGTAATTATACATACTGCTATTGAATTTTTACATTTTGCCTTCAGATACGATACTAAACCCGACTAACATAATTTTCCGAAATATGTATAGTGGGCGCGATATGAGTAAGTGATTATTACTATCCTGCCTTATTACTTCAAATTATTATTACATATCATACCGCAAAACGGTTCTAATGGTCTGAGAATTTCGTATAAACATTAATGAACTAATGTGTTTCCCGAAATATTTTTATTTCATCGTATTAAATTTTTTTTTCAATATTATTGCAGATTTATAAAAATATATTTTACCTTCAAAGTTGCATACTTCAAAATTTATTTCAATTAGTATAATGTACTAAATATAGTAATTCATAACAAAAAACACGTATCGCGATAAGAAAATTACATTCAATAATACCAATTTAGTTTGATTAAATCAATTTATAACAAACATCATACCATGCTGTTACACAAATGAATGTAATTTGTATGATTGCGTTAACACATATTGAATGACTAATATAAAGTAAATATCTAATATTGTGCAAAGAGAAATGAAAAAATATTAACACTTTTCACAACTCAAAAATTTCACTGTCAATAAAAAAGTTTAAACAAATATTAAAAAATATATATACGACAATATCATTACATAATTACATCTTCAATAAATAAAATTTATGTTAAGCTGTATCAATAATCAAGAGAAAGCAGTTTTTTTTCTAATCAGTTTCATACAGGTCAGATTAGTTACAGGTTGTAGATAATCATTTTGCAAGTGGTAGTCGGTCTTATTATTGAATTACGATTCTTGGAACTGTGTTTATTAAGAACGATGCGATTTTTGGTTTCTAGTATTATTAAAATTATAAAATTTGTATTATGTTTTACTATTATATGTTTATTCGCGGACAATGGTCAAAATAAACGGAACGCAAATAGTACAAGGATTATCTTTTAAATGTTACATATAGAGCCGGAATAAAACAGTAGATAGCTTTTACAGACTTATTGTGCAATGCGCTTTTGCATGCGCTCGAACCAATTCTGGAAGCAGTTATTCCACTCGTTTGTTGGTACAGTGAAAATTACGTTTTTGAGGGCGTCGACTGCTTCTGGCGAGAAACCTGTGACCACGAAGTCCGTTCTTTTGATTTTCGGAAAGGTAAAGAAATCATTGGGACTTAGGGATTGTACGGCGGATGGTCTAACAATTCGACGTTTTGTTGCGTTAAAAATGCAATTGTCTTGCGAGCTGTATGCGAACTTGCATTGTCTTGGTGGAGAATGACTCGTCATTCCGGGTTGGTTTTACGACGCTCAGCGATGACTTGCGGCAAACAAATAGATGGTTGTATACCAATCGGCAGTAACAGTTCTTCGATCTTGCAGAGGAATTGTTGCCACAAGACCTGCTTTTGAGATAAATGTCGCGACCATCTTTTTGGATGCACTTCGAGAACGGATTACTTTTGTTGGTTTTTCTTCACTTTGGAACACCCAAACAGACGACTGGTGTTTATTTTCGGATTCATATGAGTAAATCCACTATTCACCACCACTGACGATTCTGTACACGTTTTTAGGGTTTCATGCATTGAAGCGGACTTGAGTTTTTTGGTGCACCTGCCCGTGAATCGTCGATACGGCTCATCTGTCCACGTTTGAATTCTCCATACCACCGAGAAAATGAGGTGCTTTATTTCCGAAAACAGAAACAACTCGGCAAGGCATTCTTGTTGAGATAATTGTCTTCGAAAGATGTAAAAAATTATTACGCGAAAATTTTCTCGGTTTAGTTCCATTGTTCAAACAACCTGTCAACTTTAAAAATTCACTGTATCTACACCACTATACGTATCGCACTGACACTTTAGATTTAGGTTATACTTGTATGCAATACTTAAAAGCTTATCACCTGCCCCTTACGTGTTAACTGAATAATCTGTAAAGAATTCGTGTCAATCACTTCACTGATACGTATATTCAACCGCTTCAGTTCTTATCCGACAAAAACCAATACGCAAACGTTACAACCAATGCAGTTGTTAACTGTTCAATTTGTGTAAGTGGATTGAAATTATCCGACATAGCTATTAAAATAAAACTGTAATAAAACAAAGTATTCTTATTTTTCAAAATGATCGCATTATAATTCTTTACACAAAGTCCGTATACTTAGTAAACTTGCAAAAATTGCTATAATCACCACTACCGGTAGAGAATTTGCATCAATATACCTTGGATGTCTTGGAGCAAATGTGCAGTGGCGGGGTCAAAGGTGTTAGAGTGCTAGCTATCAAATCAGTGAGAGGGTTGGGTCATTGTTTCACCTTACCACTACAACACTTTGATAGCTTCGTCAAAAATACACTCAAATGAGTAGGGTTACAAGTTAACTATCTCGGTAAAATAATAGCTTTTTTGGCCTCCTGAAACGTAAAATTGACGTTACAATCTTGTGAACGTCAAGTGTAACTTCATTTTTACGCACACTATTGTAAAAACACCGTTACAATGCGGTAAAATGGTCAGTAAATTGTAAGCTTTTAGAAACACAGAAAAAATATATGAAGTATAAAATAATAAAATATGTTTAAGGAAACTTTACTTTGCACCTTTTGTGATGAAATAAATGTCCAAAACAACGTTATTTTTACATTTTTAGTTAAAATTGTAACGTACCGCCATCTCTCGATGACTGAAACAGTGATGACGATAATTGACAGGAGTTAGTAAAATTTGACATTTTATCAATTTATTAATATTGGTTATGTTTATAGATATCAGCAATTGTTGAATTTACGAGAAAATAATTTGATATTGTTTTATTCAATACTATTAAACGGAACGTTGTTAAGGTCAGTTCATTTGTTTATTTAGGTTCTTTATCAAAAACGCAGTTATTGTAATTGTAAACATTTACATTTCAACATGTGAAAAAAGACCTGGAATTAGCTGAGTGGCATTTTCGCATTTGTTGTCGGCCAAAAAATTTAATACAAGTCTCGTACGTTAAGGATACAGTTCTTCAGCTGTCGCACTGTAAAATCCACTATAAACAAACTAACTGTAAATAACTATTAATCTATTTACGTAAATATCATAGAAATTTGTCATCTTTAATTAACACTACCTCTATTTGCATTATCTCAGACCAATAACAGCCTACTCAAACTAAATACTTGTCTACACAATCATCATGAAAAACTGAATTAATCAACTATTATTATTTAATTAAATTCGAAGGAAATTTCAGATACTTAATTAACACTACCATCTTGCACTGTCGCACCAACCACATAACAGCACTACTCAACACTAACATACTTGTCTACGCAATCATCCATGAAATGTTATCCACTTACGACGCGTCATTTCAGCAACGCACACACACCACACCCACGCGCAACGCAGACACACGCACACGCAACGCAACCATACGCAACGCAGACGGGGACGCGACGCCACGCACGGCACCGCGCACGGACACACGACACACACACACACACACAACACACACACGGACGGACGCACACGCACGCACGCAAGCACGGCCCCACGCACGCACCACAACCACGCACACACGCACACACGGCACGACACGACACACAGCACACACGCACACACCACACACACACACGCACACACGCACACACGCACACACGCACACACGCACACACGACACACGCACACACGCACACACGCACACACGCACACACGCACACACACAAGAATTGATGTCTAGATCAACGTTATTAAATAAATTACTGCTTGGTGTATCGGTCGGAACTCGACAATGTACCCGCGGATCACTCCAATTGCCATATATCACCTTATTTTTAGTTTATTCGATTTTTAGAGCATTTTTGAAAAATTAAAATGTGCTGTGGTTTGTCTTCGTCTCCTCGGACACATTCTGTGATTTTTAACTACCCTTCAGAGATCATTGCAATAAAACGATGCTCCGAAAATGTTAAACTGCGACTGGTTTGTCACAAACTATCCGCATCTCTTCTGAATATGTTGAAAACTGTCAACCTCTTCTAAAGACAATTCGATTTTAGATACCTCTTCCTAATGAAAGTTTTTCATAATAAATAATTCCTTATAAGATAACCTTGAAGCGACGGATTAGTCACGCATTTCTTAGAATCTTTGATAATCTCATTCCCAAAAATTGATTTGTACGTCAATGAGTCATGGATATGCTTCTTAACTAAGGCGTTCAAGAGATTAATGGGCGGGTATACATAAAACAGGTAACACCTTGGGTGGATTTTGACTTGACTTAGAGATGGCCTTGACGTAGACTTGAGTTGACCTTGGCTTGATTCTCGCTTGACCTTAACTTGAACTTGACTTGGTCTGTACGTAGCCTTGTTCAAATCAAAAATTGTACACCAAATGCCAAAACTGCATTACAATGTCACTTATGGTTCAACAGTGTACAATAAAGTGAACTGGTGCTTTATCGGCAAACTTTGCCAATAAAATGTATTTATCATATTATATGGCTGGTAAGTGTGCGCATTTTAAAATTATTCTTGACTATACAGTGTTCCAAAAAAGCAGGGTAAGACAAAGTTAGTATTTTTGAATGAAACACCCTGTATATCATTCGATCGTGCAATTATAAAACTCTGTATAGGTTTTATGTGTGTAAAATGTACGGTTTTTGAAATAATTCGAATTTTGTCCAAAAAGCCGCATTACAGGTATAACTTTATTATTACGTGCCATCTTGTATTTTGTTAGGAAAAATTTTATATTTGGACCAAGCAAAGATTAAGCTTAAGCCTATGTTCTGAAGAAGAACTGTATTAAAGAGAATCAAAATCCCCACACAATTCTTCATAAAATGTCTTATACCTATCTCTCACTGATTTGGAGTTATATTATTCAATATTTCAATGGTTTTTCTTGTGAAAGTTGCATTAAATACTACGTACTAACATACGTATAAATAAACGCCAACAGAAAATGTATTACGTTATCATTAGAACTTGAGTAAACGAATATTCTCAAGTCATTGTGTAGTAGAACAGTTACTAATGAGTTCTTCCTAAGATATGTTCGAAAAGGTGTCTCTCCTACTGAATGCATACATTTAGTCGTTTTTTTGTGTTTTCCCTCAGGGTTCCCAGCATCTCCAATTCCACAAGCGTCTCGTATCCTATCTTCCATATCTTCTTTTCTAGTGGGAGATGTTACATATACATGTTCTTTAATATATCCCCATAACAAGAAATCTAATGCGGTAAGATAGCACGACCTTGGGGGCAGTGGATAAAACCTTCACACCCAATCCATTTTTGAAGATAATTATCATTTAAGAATTCGCGTACCTCGCGGTGGTAGTGCGGAGGGGCAGCGTCCTGTTGTAGCCACATATTCTGTCGTCCATCATTACTAAGCAGATTAAGGAGGTTAGGTAAAACTTCTTCGTGGAATTGAAAGTAGATACGCCCAATCAGATAAGTCTTAAGAAAATACTGCCCAATATTCTATTCGGGAGAACGCCACACCAAACATTTATGGACAAGTGGTTTTGGTTTTGCATTTATCGAGTTCAACATGGATTGTTTAATACGTAATAGTGCATGTTATTATTATGACGATTTACGGCGCTATTACTTCTAAACGTAGCCTCGCCAGAAAACATAAAGTTTGGATTAATCTCAAGTTGAGCAATAAACCACTGGCAAAAGTTTACTCGTCTTTCGAAGCCATCATTCCGTAGTTCCTGGTGTAATTCAATATAGTAAAGATGATACTCATATTTTCTAGTTGTCCAATTGACAGTTGATTGTCACGTTTCACATGATATTGCTATCTAACGAATACTAACATGCGGGTTTTCTTCAATACGAAGCAGAATCTTAAGTTCTTTTTCTTGGTCACTGGCATTACTATTCACGACTTTGCGTTTTAGGTAATCCACACTGCCAGCAGGATCGAATCTCTGCATCAATGTTTGAGAAGTGAGCCTAGTGGGTTGGTATCGAGCAGGATACTTCATTCTGTATAACCTTTGAACACTAAAACAATATTTTTGAGCCTCTTTTAACATATAAACCATATCAATTAATTCACTTTTAAACACATAAAACTTTCACAATCTTAAATGGCTACGAAAATGCATTTATTGAATTTGTTTTCAAGTTTACTGCGAATAATCACAAAAACAATCATTAAAATACTGAATAATGTAGAAAAACCAAAATAACTCAAAAGCAGTGAAAGATAGGTATAGGACATACTTATGAAGAATTGTGTGGATTTTGATTCTCTTTAACACAACGTAAAAATATATCGGGTGTTTGAGAAAAGTGATATTTCTGAATTTCAAGTTTCCAGGTTTGAACATAATTTTGAACAACCTGTAGCATTTATCTCTAATATCTCTTCTCCAGAAATAGGCTTGAGCTTGGTTTTTCCTTGGTCCAAATATAGAGCTTTACATAACAAAACATAGGATGGTACTTAATAATTAAGTTACACCTGTAAATACTATTTTTGGATTACATTCGAATTATTTTAAAAACCTTTAAATTTTACATGTATGAAATCTATATAAATAAAGTTTTATAATTCTCTTGCTCCTGGATATGCTCACATAGAATTAAAGGTTTAAAAATATGAATATTAAATAATGGCGATGAATGCCTCCTACTGTTTGATAATGACCACTAATGCCGTGCAATAACCACCTGTTAGTATTAAATAATACATAATGCTTATTAATGCTCATACCGCCACTGCTTGTACACTAAATGTCACGGGTGGTTTGCCTCTTGCTCGAAAATTATTAGTTTTACTGCAAAATCTAAAGAGTCGAAAAACTTTCTAAATAAATTCGTCTAAGCAACTCGTATATTTTTATTACCATGTTTCGTACAGTTAGAAGGTTGTAATAAGAAATATCATAGGGGTTGATGTGATATGTTTCTTCAATGTTGAGAAAATAAATTAAAATCTTTTTTCCTTCCCTTTTGAAGGCGCCGAACTCACAAGACAAGGCTTAGAGAAACAGTTTTATATAAAATATCCCACTTAGTTTTCGACTAGGAATCACCTTCTAACATTTTTAGCAATAATTTTTAAACACCCTGTACTGCATTTAAACCCACTTTCATTTCGTCTTAATTAAAAGTTTACATAAGAAGGAGCATTCCACAAAGAGTGTAATTGTAAATAAGTTAGGATAATTAGATACATGCTTTGACAAGGTTTAAATGTACCGTTTGGCAATAGATAGAGCACGAAAATTTGTGTAGCAAGAAAAAAAATTGTTATTCACTGTAAAATATATAGTATCATTAAAAACGGTTCATACCGTATTTTTTCACTTAAAAAACCATAATTTATGCACTATGTATTTTATTGAACCTCGTTCATGTTGTTTTTCTAGCCTTTTGTGTGGTTTCATGTAAAATTTGAATATTTTCATTTTGATATATCAGTTTAGTTTATGAAAAACAATATTTGAACATTATATCGGAAAATAGCTCTATAGACTTTTGTGCTACTATAGTTTATAAAGTTTACTAATGATTATTTGCTGCAAAATGTCTAACTTAAAAGAATTTGCTTGTATAAATCTGTGAGAATTTCTATTCACTTCCGAACTATATAGCCTTACTAAATGAGTATTGTAAAGTACAGCTCCCTATCAATGCTGGCGAGTAAAAGCACCCATTTACACAGCTATTGTGTGCGATATGACAATAGTTAGGGAAATTACAGAAGGACGCCTTTGTAACGTGCTTAGAATTTTCTAATTTTATGACATTCAGTCTGGACTTTTTTAGAAACAGATTCTTACTGCTACATCAATCATTTAATTATAGTGAAATTATAGAGTAAAATTTAATTAAATAATTACTTCATAACAAAAAGGTTATTAATGGAGAAGATTCTGTTATTTATAGTGAGTGGGTTTGTGATCTAGAAGTTGAGCTGCAGGTTGAACAAGGCCATGGGCGTTCGTTAACCTATAGGAAGCTCGACTTTTTAATATTTAAGGTTACTATAACATCATACATAAGATTTACTAATACGCGTATAGTTGCAAATGCAATATTTATCTCAAATTAAAATCTTTAAAGGATATAATGCAATGTAGATTACCTGTATGATAGACGCCGGATTTTTGGCCAATAAACTTAAAACTAGGTTGCTTACTTACCTGCATGTGACATTGCGGAACTGGTGAAACTTTATGTAGACAGAAAGTGGATAATGCACAATTGTAACTATTTTTTTTTCATTAGGTGGATATATATATATATATATATATATATATATATATATATATATATATATATATATCATAATATAAAAGTAAGAAGAAAATTTAACTTCACTTCTTGGTGGCCTTAAAACACTACTTACTCTTTATTAAGACAGCAAGCTTCGATATTTATTTATATCTTCATGAGGACAGTGATATAAATCGTACTTACACGTGAGGTTAGTATAAGTCGCATTAACGAAGAACAATTAGTAGACACAATAAAAATTATTTAAAAATTACATTAATTTATGTTATAACAGTGGACGAAGAAACTCGCAACTAAACTATTAAAATAAATAAATATTACATTTGACATTGGCCGGTAAGATAATCATATAAAAATTATGTATTAAAACTTGAACAAATGTTATTCAAGAATCACAAATAAAATAAAAGAGCGAAATTTCAAATTATTTTATGGTTCATTTAAATCTTAAACAGTATTTAACATGATCGCATCCTCGAATGTTAAAATACCTTTAACATGCATCCACTCATTTAACATGCATGCACATTTATATCAAATAAAAAAAACATGTCAACGAAATTTGTTTAATTCTAATTACTATTATTATTAAAATTTCAAAATCGTTTCCATAAATGTAATTTTTAATGTATCCCCAAAGAAAAAAATCCAAAATATCTGGAGAACGGGCTGGCCACAGTACATTTGCATGAGTGCCAATACATCTTTCTGGAAATCTAACTGACACGTATTCTCTGACAACTCTGGAATTATGTGCTGGTGCACCGTTCTGCATAAACCAACAACCTTCAACTTCTTGGAAAGGCAAATCATTCAAAGCTATCTCTAATTCATTTTGGAGTAAAATTTGGTAACGTTCAGAATTTAAGGACTCGTAGTAAATGAAAGGACCTATAATTCGAGTACCGAATATAGCAGCCCACATATTAAATCCGAAACGGTGTTGGTGTTTGGCCGTTTTGTACAGACGTGGATTTATTTTTGCCCAATAATGAGCATTTATACGATTAAAAATTCCATTATTATTAACCATACTTTCATCGGAAAATATTCATTGTCTTGAGATTGCCGTGTATACCATTCGCAAAATATTCTACGTCTTTCTGGGTCACCTGGTGGAAGTCCTTGGCAAATTTTAAATTTATATGGATGTACTTTCTCCTTCTTTAGAACATAATGAGCTGTGGAATGTGCTATGCCAGTTGCCTCTTCAATTTCCCTAGTAGAAACCTCTGGATTTTCCGTTACAGCTAATAAAACAGCTTTTTGTTCATTGCAAGGTTTTTGCGAGATTTTACAGGTTTTTTGAACGCACCATATTCTTTTAGATTAACTGCTAATGTGCGAAAAGTTCTTTTGTGAGGTTGACGCCTTTCTGGATATTTGTTTAAATACATTATTTCGGCTTCAGAACAATTACGTTGACACAAAATGTAACACGTCAGTATATCGAATTTTTCATTATTTGAAAAATGGACTCCTACCATATTGTTTTTAGGTAAACACAAAATGTAATTAACTCAAAGACCACCAAACAAACGTAATACTGACAATCAATTATGACAGGTAGGTAAACAAAATGCAAAGCCAACTTATTTTTATCAAATGCATCAGTACGACGGAAGATGTATTTTAATTTTTTAATTAATAGTATTTTCACTAAATACATACTTGTGAAATATTTTATTCGCAACAGGCATTAGAAAATGAGAAAACATTATTTTATAATAATTTTACAGTTTTCTAATGTTTCTAGTATTAGTTTTAACTGTACGTTTTCGATGTTTTACGTTGAATATGAATTTTCTCATCCGAAACGTATCAAAAATATAAAGTGTGATATATCGTTGAATTAAGAATCAAGGATAGAATTTAAATATGGCAAAAATAATTTTTTCGTGTATTTAAAAAAAATAAAATTTATGATGGTTGCTAACAAACGAAACGTTGTATCAAAAATTGAATAACAGCATTAAGTAGAGCTAGAAAAGTGGCAATGAAAATGTGCTCTTCTTTTCTTGATAGCTCTTCAAGTAAGGTCAGAAAAAAAAAAACCGAAAATCAGAAAATTCAATTCCTTTCAAATATCTCAAAAACTAAAAGAGATATTCGAGTTCTACAAAGACCATAAATACATCCTCTGAAATGCGTAACTTTTGTTCAATTTAATTCCGAGATCCCCATAGTGAGCATCCTTATCTTGGACACGGTGTATATCCCTCCGCCACTGATGCAGAACGCCATCCTCCATGCCTCTTCATTGTGGTCATGTTAGCACCTGAATTCGCTAGAAACGTTGCCGAGGAACGTCTGAAGCAATGTCCAGTATATAAGTCCCAGTCCCAGATACCTAGCAATTTTCATGGGCGTTTTTGAAAAACTTTTCAAACCCACTGGTTGAGCTTTGCATTTTCCTTATTGGTAAAAAATAAATAGTTTCTCGATGCTCATATGTTTAGGTCTTAGAGCAATATAACTTCGATATAAATTCAAATAAGAAATCTTATCTCATCTACCACAGTGAAAATACGTGGAATTGTTTTCGTCTCCGGCAATCTGACAATAAGGATGGAATCTTTGTCCTCCACATCAGTAAACTTAATCTTGTAAAGTTCATCTCGACGACACCCTCCAAAGAAGCCCATAGTAGTAGCAACCTAAAATACACACTCTCAAACCCAAAATAAAATCGCTCCAATACGGACCTTTATCATCAGAACGTCGAATTTGGCGCTTCTCATAGAAATCTCTTATCATCTACATTTAATATCAAAGATTTCTCGCCTATGTAATTCTTGGACTTTTTTTCAAAAATTTGTTAACATGTCCAAATTTTGCAATATCTATATTTTCTTTTGTTTGTAACATTTTTTTCAACATAGTACGTCCACAGTGATGATGGCGCCGACTTCCCAGACTAAAAAATTGATTAATATAAGATAATTTAAATAGGGGGAATGGTATAGAAACGTTTACCCTCTTTTTGACATATGCCACAATAACTTCCTCATTTACTCCTTTAGCGCCTTTTTGGTTTCTCCAAGAGTTAAATGCAGAGTATTCTCTTTCGTATGTTGCTTTAGATGTCGACGGGACAATTTCCTCCATGGCGGAGACGGCAATCTTTTTAATTTCATTCGGGATAACAAAAAACTCGTTTTGCGTTTCCATTTTAATTTTAAGATTTTATTTTGTTTAGAATAGAAACTATAGCAACCTTACACATTTTGATGATAGTACGATTTCGATTTTTCAGTTTTTAGTAATTCATTATTAATTCAAAATTATTACCACAATGAACGATTTCGAGGGGTAACCGTCTTAACAAATTTCGCATATTTTAAAAATATGCTCGAATGTTAAAACTGGGCTACCCCTCTTAATACCTTAATTACTATAAGCGACTAAACATTAAAAAAAAAGCTGTCTTATGACTTTAAAACTGAACGCAAAAAACAACAAAACAAAAATACTTCAGTATTGAATCAATGATACAGTTGTAATTAATAATTATAAATCACACTTAATTTAACTTAACTTAACCTTCCTTCGATTCCCTTGCGGGGTAGGCAAAACAATCCCTGCCTCTTATTTATTTTTCATTCACAATCTTTCTCCGTGCTTTCCTATCTCCGCATACCACCCTAGCTTCCGCAAGGTTCATACATTGTGTCTGACATGCCCTTTTATTTTTTAAAACTGCTTATCTTTCTTTCCTTTATCATACATTCTACTGCATTCAGCCAAGTTTTACGTGGCCTACCAGAGCCGACCTTTCCTCTAACCTCACTCACATGTATTTTCTTCGTTAATCTTGCGTCGCTCATTCTCTCAATGTGACCAAACCAACGTAATGTACTACTTTTATATCTATCCATCATCGTCTTTTCCTCGCCACACTCCGCCATTATGCATTCATTCTTTATCTTGTCCCTTCTCGCTTTACAACATGCATTTCTCAGGAATCTCATACCCACGGCATTTATTTTTCTTTCGTGCTTTTTGTGACATACCCATGTCTCACTTCCATACAGTACTGATGGGACAAACACGCATTATAGATTGTTCGTTTCGCAGCTGAGCTCATGCTTTCGTTTCACATTAATGTCCACATACTTCCAATCACTTTCCTTCCGGCATTGACCCTTCGTCTAATCTTGCCCTCCATTGTACCATCTGCAGTAAACATTCTACCCAGATATACCAGCCCGTCCACTTGCTCCACAATTTCACCTTGCAGGGTAAATACTCTACTCTCCTTTCCACCTTCCCGATTGAACACCACAATCTTAGTTTTGTTCACGTTTACCTTTAGCTCCATACTCTCACAGACTGTATCAAACTTCCTCAGAGCGGTTTGCAGCTCATCCGCACTGTCAATAAGGCTTTGTAATCCGCATACACTAGAAGTTGTACATTTACGTCGCCAACCATTACACCATTTGTATCGGTACATGCTTGCCTAACATATTTATCCATGTATACATTGAACAACCACGGTGACATCACACAGCCTTGTCCCACTCCTTGTTCAATATTAAAGTATTCACTCACACCTCCTCTCACCCTAACAAATGCCGGACTACCGTTGTATACTGCTCTTATTCCATTCATTAGACCTTTATTTACGCCATATTCATTTAATATTTTCCACAGCTTCTCCCTATTCACTCTGTCGTATGCTTTCTCCAGATCTACAAACGCACAGTACAGCTTCCTTTTTACCCTTAAGCACTTTTCGATCACCTGTTGGAGAGCAACCATCTGATCGACACGTCCGCTCCCTGGCACGAAGTCACCCTGCACATCCCAAATCTTAGTTTGTGTAGTTTCTCGCACTCTGTCAATCAGAATTCTTCTAAACACTTTACCAGGCACGCTGAGCAAATTTATGCCTCTAATTCTTCCAATCACTCTTGTTCCCCTTACCCTTATACAGTGGTACAATGATCGCGCTCTTCCAATCCCTCGGCACTTTTCCACACATAAGGCATACATTGAATAATTCACACAATCTTCGTATAAGCTTTCACCCCCATGGTGTAGAATTTCACCAGTGATTTCATCTACGCCTGATCCCTTGCCGTTTTTCAACCTTCCTACCGTTTTCTCTCCCTCAGTTTCATTCACCATTCCTTCTACATTTTCCTTATTTAACCATGCAGTCTTATTTTCCACACTACTGTACAGCTTTCCGAAATATTCTTTCCAGCATTTCCTCACTTCACAATCGTCCCGTACTATTTCGTTGCTTCCATTCATCACTCCTGCAGCGTTCTGTTTTGATCCACGTTTTGTATTTTTGCATCTGTACAACTCATACAATCACTTTTTCTCAATATCATTTTTTGCAGTAATCATTGCCATATACGCATTTTTTCTTACATACTGCCTTTTTTACCGACTCATTCCACCAAGCACATTTTTTCTATCTACCTACAGTCGCCCTTCCACATATCCGCACGGCACAATTGACAAAACAGTTTTTCAAGCTTATCCATGTACTTTCAACGTCAGTGTCTTTTATTTGTTCGTTCCAAACTATTTCATTCACATTCAACTCTTTACTTACAGCATCTGCGTATTTCACTCTCGCACCATTATCCAGTAATTTGTCTACCTTAATTCTTAACGTTCGCACTACGTTTACTTTCCTTCTCCAGACCCAGTTTTGCCCTAAACACACTCTCGGTATAACCAGAAAGTGGTCCGATCCACACTCCGACACGCACATTACTTTTGTGTCTTTCACCAGGTTTCTAAGCCGTTCATCATACACTATCAAGTCTATCATACTTTTAGATTCACCTCTTTGCCGTATATACATATGCACATTTTTATGTTTAAACCAAGTATTGGATACAAACAGGCTTCTCTCCACACAGATGTTCACCAGGCGTTCACCATTCACATATCCCCCATTATCATCACTCTTTCGTTTGTCTTACATACGTTCAACACGTTCTCTACTTCATTCTAGAAGTTCTCACGCTCCTGGTCTCTTTCTCCATTCACCGGTTCATAGCATGCAGTAAGAAAAATTCTTCAAAACTCCACTTTCATTCTAACCCATATTACCCCGAGAGATACCAATTTGTACTGTTTAACACATTTTTTCGCTCTTTCACTTACGATCATCCTAACTCCTTTTGCACCATGCACTTCAGTTTCAACTCCTGACCGTAATGCTGGGCTGCTATCCTCTACAGCATCATTTCCTTTGCGCTTTGTCTCCGATACACACAGAATATCAAGCTATCTTTCATACATTATATTCGCAATTTAAAATTCTTTACTATGCATACCTCTAACATTCCACGTACCTACTCATCACTCATTCCTTGCACAGTCGTCAGCAACGGGGCCTGTCTGTTTCGACCTTGACCGCCCCTTGTAGCCAGGTCGATCCGAGGCGATTGTATTGTTCTCTTGAGCAATACTATAGCGAGCAGACCGGTTACTGGCAGATTGTGCCCCGGACGATGTAACATTCCCTACTAACGGTATCGTCCTACTACCGAACAGTTATTTGTCTACTGCCTCGATACGTAAGGAAGTAAGAAGTAGAAATATAGACAGAGGCAAGAAAGATATAAATAATAGAATGTATACTTACTGTATGGATATCTAAATGTACATATATACATATACATTTTTCACTTAAATACCCTTCAATCACGTCACGTTTCAACCAGATTGCTCCCTACGCGATTCCTGGCTCTCGCACCTGTCACCGGATGCTGTTATTTATTTGCGACCAAATGATTAAATTATTTTTAATTTAGCTTTCCGAGTTATAATTATTTCTTTGTTATTTAATTTAATATTTATTTATCAAATCTGTTTTATTATTGTCGCGAACTGTGACAACTTAAACGTGTCCATCCTCTAAGTTTCTTTTTTTTATGCAATTGAAGGCTAACAACAAATAACGATAATGATCCCGTTAGCTCTCCCGACATTAATTGTTTACTTTTAGGATTCATTCATTACAATTAAGATCAAACATAGTAACAAAGGTAAAAGTTACCTTAAATTTTGAATTTGCAGTCAAGGGAAAATATTGTATAAGACAATATGCAATTTTTGATGTCCGTTTTCTTATTCATTGAATTCGCGTCCTTATTAATGAAAACCATTTCAAGGAGGGCCCTTTTTATAGTGCTGTGTTTAATGGCTAATACGATGGTATACTAATAATTAATTCGAGAATTGCTTTGGTGAGAAGTGATGCGACCTGCAACATTCCTCGAAGTCTGGCCTACGTAAGATAAGTTACACTCCTTACAAGGGATCTTGTAGATGGCATTAAATTTTTCAAGCTCAGTTAAAGGTGTTGTAATTCTAGTAAATAGTTTTGAGATTGTTTTGGTGTTCTTTCTAGCAATTTAATTTAAGAATACTTCTTGAAAAGATTAATAATTCTTACCGTAATATCTTCCACATAAGGGAATGAAAAGTAACAGAATGTAGTGGTATTAGTTTCAGGTGTGGTGGCGATGGCTATGGATTGAGAATTCTTGTCATCGGAAATTGAAAATGTTTTTTAGATCCAGTAACATTTAATTCCGATATTGTGGATGTGATAACCCAATCACTCTAGTTTTAAGGGCAAGAATAAGATTTATTTTCATTATCATAGGATGGTAAGAATGGAAACTGATGAATCTATCACTACAAATTGATTTTCTGTACCATTTTGTTTTTAGAACATTAGTATCGTCTCTGATAATTTCAGTGTCAAGAAATGTGATAGATCCCGCATTTCATTTTACTGTAGATCATGAAAATATACCTGGTCTCACCGTTAAATATGTCACTAACTAAGTGTGAGCGAACGTAACATCCAGAAGCGTTCATGGTGTAAATAATTTATGTTATAGGCGGTATAAAATAAAACATTGTTTACGATGTTTATTAAAACTTCTACTGGTTATACAGGGTGTGGCGCGAAGAGTTTTGATTAAAAGTAATGGCGTATACAGTTATGATAAAAATCTGAAATTACGAAGCTGTAGGTTTTGGATGACGCTGAGTTCAAATATAATATTGTCCTGAATGTGACACTTCCGGTTATACCGGAAGTAGACGTCAACTTTGTTATTTTAAATGGAACCTAATATTTTTTATTTTATTTTCGAATTCTACATGAAATTCTAGATAAAATTTATGCACAATGTCCTATACCAAAAATGAAATATTTTCGAGATATTTCGATTTTTTTTTAAATTTTGAAAAAATTCTAATCCACATTGAATAACAATATCTCCATTAATAACGAAGCTAGTGACGTGAAATTGTAACCAATAAACAACAAGCGCTTTCCCGTTAACTAAATATATCCATCTCATTGATATTTCATACAGGGTGTTTTAAACTTAGCCGCCAACGTGCACAATTTAAATCATTTATAAGTTGCTTACTTTAAATAGAACACCCTGTATTTTATTACATTTTACGCTGTATTTTTACAGCCAATTCGTTTGGTATCAGTATTCCCTATACCTGAATCCAACCACTTTTGAGATATTTCATTATCAAAACTCTTCGCGCCACACCCTGTGTATTACATTATTTTAAAGTAAGGAAAACTAACGTTTTACTGTGAGTGAAAAAAAAATTAAAAAATCACACAATTTTAACGCGCAAATAAGAGATAAAATCAAAACAATTATTGTTTCGCTACTTACATTTGATTGCGCGATCACATATGTGTATATCATTAAAATATGATTATACATACGACAAAACGCGTAAATACGAATTTTAGGGTGGGCGCCATAATATACCGTTTATATGTAAAGTATATACAGATTAGTTCGTGTCATGACGCTGCAGAGGTCGCTTTTATATACAACTTGTCTGAATGTACTAACGAGACCTTTTGTAGCCCAAGTAGTGGCAGCTTCGGATATACCAAATGAGCCCGAATTTGAAACATTAATTTATTTGTAAATTATAATGTTAAGAATCAGGTTGAAACCAGTTAGTGTGGAAATAATATAAGAATATTGAAAATTCCACATAATCAATTTAATGAAATTTTTCTAATGCTTAAATTATATCGATTGTATAGGATTGGGGGAATATTTAATTATTTACAAAACTAATATGCAAAATAGGAAACTAATATCAGATTTTTAGGATTATTTTTTTTCATTTTGAAGTGCAGAAAAACAAACAATATTAAATATTAAACTAATTCTTACTTTGTATCTTTACTTACATGTGATATAAGCTCAACGTAAATGCTACATTTTATATTATAGTTGTCAAGACTTGAATTTTAATGTTAAAATTCAGTGTAGTACTTGCTTAAATTAAATTTTGCGTAAATTACTAATATTGCATGTACCTAATAATTTTTGCCTTTTAGGTTAAAGTAATGTGTGATTTATGTTCAATTAGCTTTATCAATCAAGAAACACATAAATGGTTTCTATTGACTTAATTTTAATAAAAAATCTCTCATTCACGATTCACGATATTATTGTCACCTGTGTAGGTATAACATGTAAAACTATCTCCTACAGATTACAATTTTTGTTGTTGAAGATTACAAATTTAAAAGTATTTGCACTAGTTTCAACGCTGTATTTACAATTAATGTTATCCGCGAATTCGTCAACTACTTGGCCTGATATTGTTAACGCAGAGATTATTTAAAATTGCATTAAATAGTATTATAACTTAAAGAGAAACATTTACCCTTTTATCAGTGTCTAAAAATCGCCCTTTTAATTTGAATGTGGAACATTTTTTCTCGCCCATAATGTCTAGTCGGGTTTGTATGTTTACTTAGGTGTATGCATAAGTTTATTCCCGTTTAAGTAAAAGTTGGAGCCAGCGAAAAGTACACAACGTATTAATTTGCCACATATGTCATTATGTTCACCTAACATTAAACTACAGACACACACAAGTTGAGGCCGCCAAAAACTAGACTCTTTGTTTCATCGGTCGAATTTTGTACCTGAAAAAGAACATTTGCGGCACGCATTGCTTTTCTGATTTAATCAAAATAAAAAGGCTATTGAAAGTCACCGTTTGCTGGTAGAAACATATGGTGAATACGCTCCATCGATGTGAGATGTGAGATATCGTTACGACCATTTAATGAGAAAGGCAGTGAGCGCTCTAGTAGACCACAACAGTGCAAAGACGAGCAATTGCAGGCGTTATTGGATGATGACCCACTCAAACTAAACAGCAATTGGCACAAGCATTAAATGTGTCACAAGAAACAATCAGTAGACGTTTATGAGCAATGGGGAAGATCAATAAACTCGGTAAATGGATCCCACACGATTCGAATGAACGTCAAATGGAAAATCGCAAAGTCGCTTGTCAAATGCTGCTTCAGCGCCACGAAATAAAATCATTTTTGTGTCGAACTGTGACGGGTGACGAAAAATGGATTTATTTTGAAAAACTAAACCGGAAAAAATCGTGGATTTCACCTGGCGAAGCCGGTCCTTCAACACCAAGCCCAAATCGCTTCGGCAACAAGACCATGCTTTGTGTCTGGTGGGACCAGAGTGGTATAGTATATTATGAACTTTTGAAGCCTGGGGAAACCGTTAACGCACAACGCTATCGTTAACAAATGATTAATTTAAATCACGCATTGATCGAAAGACGACCGGAATGGGTCAGAATACATGCAAAGTGATTTTGTTACACAACAATGCACCGTCTCACAGCAAAACCAGCGAAAGACACCTTGAAATCGCTTGGATGGGACATCCTTCTGCACCTGCCTTACTTCCCAGACCTGCCGCCATATGACTATCACCTATTCGATTCTATGGGCCACGCGCTCGCAGAGCAGTACTTCGGTAATTTCGGGGAAGTTGGAAAATGTTTCGACGAATGGTTTGCCGCAAAAGACAAGCAGTTTTTCTGGCAAGTATTTTTAAACTACCTGAAAGATGGGTGAAACGTGTAGAAGTCGGTGGCAATATTTTGAATAAAAAAAAATTAATTACCCTTTAAAATTACGTATTTTCTTTACCAAAAAAAGTGGAAAAAACTTATGCATACACATTTGAAATATTCTTGTTACGGTTCTACACGAGTACTTGTAAATTCATATTTTGTAACAATTTGTTGGTATATTCTAACAACATTTTTAAATTTTTATAAAAGTACAGTCCTGGTTTTAAGAATGTTTTTAAAAATTGAAATGCATGGGATCATATAAGCACCCATGCATGCGTCTATTTGTCGAATATCAAGTCTCCACTCGTACTAGATGAGATAATATTGGATGTCACTCCGACCCTGTATTTTATCTCTACAAATACTGAAATTATAAAAAATGTGGGCTCCATATTTCTAAAAGAAATTTGGAGCTCATATGGTTAAAAACGGCAGGTACGTTCCATGGCCCTCCCTTTCCTTTAACCCTTAATTTCACCTCCCTACAAAAATGTCAAAATCGCCCAGTGGTATCAACTCTTGTTCAATAAGCAACTTATCCAACTTTTAATCTACTAATGGAATTAACCAGAAAAATGATATCGACCTCCATATTTCACCCTCTTAAGGAGAGCATCTTTTTAAATCGTTTCTTATTTTACACCTCCACCATGTAGGCTTCCATACCTGAAAATTTCATACCAAGTTAAATAGCGTGGACTGTGATTGCCTTAGTTTTCATAATAGTATTACGAAATTGTTAAAAACAACACGAATATTGTGGTTCTAGTTAGTAATATTAATCCAAAAATTAACACTGCACACGGAAAGTTTAGATAATCGTATTTAATATAGGTTCTTGTCCTTGTTTACTATTACAAATGTTACGGTTTATTTTTAAATTACCATTATTTTATACTTAATTATAGCAAAATAACAAAACCGTAGAATAACACATGTAACATTTAATACTTTTTAATTTTAACGACCAAGTGATATCATTTGAAATTTTTACGATAATGACAATGCATTTTATTTATTACTATGAATAATGGGTTTAAGTTAAAAAAATGAATGGAACTTTTGTGTTAAAACAAAGTGTCTTTGAAGTCCTGCTACCGTTTGCTTCACGGCGACAACGTTGTGGAGACTCGCAAGTGCCTAAGAGTATATACTTTGTGTAAAAAAACGAGTTGTGTAAGCAACAAAGCTATAAACATATTGGGCTCAACAGTGTACACTTGATATATATATATATATATATATATATATATATATATAATATATATCATTTTTCTTTAAAACTTGTGAATTGTAATTAAACGTAAATTAATTCAACGTTTGAACGTCCTTTGTTCCTTGCCAAATTTATTTGACAATTACAGAAATTGAAATAGTGACTATTTTAACAAGTATAAAATATGAAACAAGGTAACTAATTTAAATGTGATCTGGACGAGTGGTTTGACTCTATTGGTCATAGTATGTGATGAGCAGTGAGAATCGACAGGAATAGTGGCAGCATAAGTGTTTGACATTTCTGGAAGATTTGAGTTGGTTGAAATTAGAATCAACTTTAATGTATTCTTCCAAATTTGTGCATTCTAAATGTCATCTCGTTTATTAATTATTATTATTTCTAGAATGCCACAATTTGGAAGAATATCATTAAACAAGTTGATTCTACATTTCAACCAACTCCAAATCTTCCAGAAATGTCAAACACTTAGCTGCAACTATTCTGACGTCATCTGCACTGCTACATCACATACTGACCAACTACCCGAAATCAAACACACTCGTCCAGATCACATTTAAATTAGTTACCTTGTTTCATATTTTATATTTGTTAAAATAGTTACCTTATTTCAATTTCTGTAATTGTCAAATAAATTCTTGACAAAGGAACAAAGGACGTTCCAAACGTTGAATTAATTTTTACGTTTAATTACACAAGTTTTAAAGAAAAATGTCTTATTCAAATTATATATATATATATATATATATATATATATATATATATATATATATATATATATATATATATCAATGTACACTGTTGAGCCCAATATGTTTGTAGCTTTGTTCTACACAACTCGTTTTTACACAAAGTATACTTAGGCACTTGGAGTCCCCACAACGTTGTCGCCGTGAAGCAAACTGTTTTCGAATTCATGTATTATGATTTTTCCCAAGCACTCTCAGATTCGAACCTTTCACTTGTAAGTCTGACACCTTTACCGATGAGCCACTGAGTAATTCATTATATCTTATATATATATATATATATATATATATATATATATATATATATATATATATATTCGACGCAAGTGCGAAAACAGTCCTTCTCAGGACTAAGCCTGATGACGGAAGCAGAGTCCGCTTCCGAAAGGTCGCGCTATAAAAGCAAAATAGGCCGATCAACTCAACTAGTAGTAATTTATGTATCAAGGCAGTAAAGTGAATCTTTAAGGCGCATGTGGAATCCTTTGCCGAAGTCCTCTGGTCCGCGGGAAATAAACCAGAGAATCTCAAAAAATAACTTTATTGCCGAGATTAATGCAATATTTTTTTCGAAACCAGAATCATTAAAAAAGTGGTGACACTGCCAAAATTCGGTTACTTAGTATTAAAGTGGTGGTTAAATTGGATTGAGATCATATCACTTTTACGCGTTATTAAGGTAACAGAGTTTTTTAAATCTCGTTTGGTAAATAATAGAAATGTCTAGAAGAAAACAGTGTTTTTTTTGCTTCTAATTTAACCTTATTTTGCATTTAGTGTCGGTTTCGGAAAAAATCTTTTTTCTCTGCTCAGAAGTGCCGTTTTATAAAATGAAGTTTACGTATTCGAACCTCAAACAGTAAAATTATGAATTTTGTGAAGATTTTTATCATGCTTCTTTATTTAGTAATAATAATAATAATAATATTTACATATACTCGTTACAGTCTGAGGTCTATACGTACACATAAACAAGCACGAGTTATGACTATTACTCTTGTTACTCACTAAATATCAATTAGCTCTTAGTTATTTGAAGTTACATCTATGTATTCATTGATTGTGTAAAAGGAATTTGTGACTAGGAACTTGCAAAGCTCTTGTTTAAAGTTAAAAATACTATTTGCTTCTTTTATGCCATTAGACAGTTTGTTAAATAGTTTAATGGGCTTGTAAAACTGACTTTTTAAATTTATGGAGCGGTTGGGGTGCGGTGGTACCATGTTATTAACTGAACGAGTTTCGTAAGAGCGAATAGCCGGCCACACACACAAAGGTTTATCATGAAACTTGACTCGCCACCGTTAAAATCTGTCGATAAATCCGTGCGTTAGTGGTTGAGCCGTGCCAGACGCGCGTCGGTCTTATCCTGCAGAGACTTGTCTGAAAGGTAAACTTCACGGGATAACTTCCGTGTTACCATAAATGTACAGATTTTTGTGACGTGTTAAATCTGCGTAGTTGATTTTCTATTTTGAGTTGTTAAAAAGAATTAAAAATGTGTGAAAGTGTGGATACTCGTTTTATGGGGAGAGAATTTTTAACAGAATTTATAGACATTTATAAATGTCACCCAGCTTTATGGAAAATAAAATCAAATGAATATGCAAACAAAAATTTAAAGAATAAAGGCTGTAAAGCTCTGATTGAATATTGTAGAAAAGTGTATCCTATTGCGGACCGTAATTTTGTTTAAAAAAAAAATACAAAATTTACGCGGGTGCTTTAGAAAAGAATTAAAAAAGGTTGTATCCTCAAAAACTACAGGAACAGGAATAGACGACGTTTATGAACCAAAACTGAGGTACTTCGAATTATTATTGTTTACAACTGACCAAGAGCTTCCGGTGAAAAGTGTCGAAAGTCAGAATTTAGAGGAGCCGGTGAGTCCAAATGTGGTTGACGCAGAAGATGAGGAGGAAACTTGTAATGATATAATGGAGAATGCGAGTCGAAACGAGAATAATGAAGGGAATGCTATTGAAAATACACAGGAACCAATAGAGGTAAGTGGCATTGAAAATACATACATAGGTATTTTAGTAATAAGTAAGTAGATACGTATATCTTGCTAGATATGTTGAACAAAATATTTTGTGACTAATTTGGCAGTGATGTATTTAAAAAAAAAACTTATGCTCTTCCGACATTTATCATGTCATCTTGCCATGCAACTTGTCCTTTACCATTAAAATAGTCACAGTACTTGTTTCTATTAATTTTAGCATTTAATGATGCATTACCTTTTTTATTTTTTGACAAAGAAAGCAATTCAACACCTTGCGAACGCCAGTCGCCATTCTCAGTGTCATGTGTAACTGGATTTTCTCTGTCAAATGTAGTCGCGCTGTTGCATAAGCCGCACTATTTTTTCTTAAAAAATTGTGCAATATGCAAAAAGCCATAATAATTTTATTAATATTTTCGGGCCGTACTGCTAGACTTGTGTAGAGAACACAAAAGCAAGAGGCTAGTATACCAAATGTGTTTTCTACAACATTTCTTGCTCTAGATAATTTGTAATTGAATATTTTCCTTTCATAAGTAAGCGTTTTCTCCGGGTAGGGATTTAAAAAATTTGTTTCTAGAGAAAATGCTGAATCCCCTACAAGTACAAAATTAAGATTTTCCTTAGTTTCACCGTTGTCTGGGAATTTCAAATCATTTGGAGTTAACTTTTTATAAAAAGATGTCCATTCAATTGCTCCACCATCTGACATTCTGCCTTGTTTTCCAACATCTATATAAATAAATTCGTAATTTGCATTTACCAAAGCCATTAATATAACACTATAAAAGTTTTTATAGTTGTAATATAGAGCTCCTGTCCCAGGAGGTGGAACTATTCGAATGTCTTTTCCATCTAAAGCTCCTCCACAATTCGGGAAATTCCAACGAGCTTCAATTTCGGATGCAATTTTTTGCCAATCCTCCTCGCATTTTGGAAACTGAAATACGTTATCTAGGTTAGATAAGTTGTAAATAAGTGATTCATTGTTTTATTTTATTTCAGTCTTCTTTTCGGAAATCTTCAATTCCAAAAAAGAAAGGAATTTTCAAGAAATCACTGACAAATAGAAAAAGCTCGAGTTACTTCAAGGAAAGCATGAAGAGTTCATTACAACCTGCACTGAAGTCTTGAAGCGGAAAGATGATATGTCTGATGAATTTGATTCTATTGGTATTAATGTAAGCGCTAAATTGATAAAAATGGATCCAATGCAGCAGGTCTTAGCTGAGTCCCTAATCAACAAAATATTAGCAAAAGGGTTATTCCAAGAATTAACTCGTCTAACTGAGAAAAATGTTATGAACGATACTTTTTCTTGGCAGTCGACCATCAATAATACGAACTACCCGTTTTCCTCAAGTACCACAAAAGTTCATCACCATCCCCTCAGTCAAGCCCTCGGCCTGCTACGTCTGATGCCTTAATATCACTATCTCCTCAACCAAGTCCTGAACCTGCTACGCCCAATTTATTATGCACATATTATTTAGATGCTGCACAAGCTATGTCTGATAATAATATGTAGTTAATTCAATCGATATACCATTTAGTTTTGTAACACTAGTTTATTTTTAGTTTTTTTTTTATTGTTGATTTCATTTAAGGTATATTACGTTCATTTGCAAAGAAACGCTTTTCAAATACAGAATAAAGATTTATTTATTAACTTACCTAACGCAAACAAGACTTTTGGTAATAGAATAATTACATTTATAATTTATTGAATATTTTTATTTAGATGTCTCAAGAAAGAAAGAAAAAGAAACTCTCCGGGCATCAAAATTTAATTAATCAATAAAAAAAGACGCCAAGAAGAACAAGAGAAAAATGCTTCAAGATTAACACAGTATTTTACGAAACAAACGACCAGAACTGACCAAGATTATCCGCCAGATTCAATTCAGGAATCAGTACCCGGTTGCAGTGTAGATGCATTCAAAATACAAAGTCAGCCAGGACCAACTCCCAGTGAAATTACCCCTGTTTTTGGATCTGGGGACTATACTGAAGAGACAGGTACAGATACAATAAATAAATGTGCATTTGATGACCCAGGGCTTTGGCCGGAACCAATATCTCACATATCTAGGCAAGGTATTATAAAAACGGGTCCTAAACAAATAAAAAACTTTAATTTTCCACGCGATTTGTTGGGTCGAAATTTTTCTGAAAGTTACTATAAGAGAAACTTAAAAAATGGTGAAGAATGTAATAGAAATTGGTTGATTTACTCAATTACGAAAAATAATGTTTATTGCTTTTGTTGTAAACTTTTCGAACCTTCTCCGCAAAATAGATTTATTCAGGGATTTAATGACTGGCATCATATAGCAATGTACCTGAACCGCCATGAAAAAACTTCCACTCACTTTATTAACTACAAAAAATGGACAGAGTTGCTTCTATCGTTCAAAAATAAAACTACTGTTGATTATTTACAGCAAACAATATTAGACATTTAAAGTAAACGATGGTATGAAGTAATAAAGCGAATAATTTATGTAATTCAATTTTTATGTAAACAAAATTTAGCACTTCGAGGCAAAAGCAATAATCTTTACAATCGCAACAATGATAATTTTTTAAAATGTATTGAAATGCTAAAAAAGTTTGATCCTATTATATCGGAACACACACGACGCATAAATAGCGATTCTGAATTTCACAAAATGCCAACATATCTAGGAGACAAAATCCAAAATGAAATACTTTCCTTAATGGCTTTTAATATTAGAAATCATATTATAAATTTATGTCGACAAAATAAATATTTTTCAATAATATTAGATTGCACTCCGGATGTTTCTCATAGTGAGCAAATAAGTGTAATAATTCGATTCTTTCATTTCAATTTAGCATTAGGATCGACTGAAATACATGAACAATTTTTAGCATTTTATCCAATTTTAGATGTTACAGGGGCTGGATTAACATTTCTTATTGATCTATTAAAAACATTAAATTTAGACATAAATAATATAAGAGGCCAAGGCTATGATAATGGCTCTAACATGCGCGGCAAAAATAGTGGCCTACAAAAAAGAATTTTAGATTTGAACCCGCGAGCTTTTTATGTTCCTTGTGCGAATCACAGCCTGAATCTAATTGTAAATGATGCCGCTAATATCAACCATGAAACAATAAATTTTTTTAATATAATACAAGAATTATACAAATTTTTCTTAGCGTCTACTAATCGATGGAATATCTTAATCAAGCATGTTACTAATTTAACTTTAAAGCCCTTATCCGAAACACGCTGGTCAAGTAGAATTGATGCCATAAAGCCTCTCTATAAATATTTACCAGAAGTTTTTGATGCATTATTTGAAATTTGCAATGACCACACAAGAGTCGACGAACAATCTAAATACCAAGCAAAATGTCTGGGAGAAAAAATTTCTACATTTACATTTATTTGCTCTGTTAAAGTGTGGTATGATATTTTAAATCAAGTAAATTTTGTGAGTAAAATGCTTCAATCTCAAATTACAAATTTTCAACTTGCTTTGGATGCATTAAACAAACTAAATACATTTTTAACTAATTATCATCTGATGCTAGTTTTGCAGAAATTGTTGAAAGTTCCAAATTAATTGCAGAAAAGTTTGACATAGAAACTGAATTTCGTAGTGCGAGGCCATTAAGACGACGTAAAAATCTACTCAATTTGATTATGAACATGAAGATCAACCTATAGTAAATCCTGAAAATTCATTCAAAGTAAATTTTTATTTCTGTATAATAGATCAAACTTTAATTTCGTTACAAGACAGATTTTCTTTATTAAAAGAACATATGGATTCATTCCAATTTTATATTCATTAGATAATTTACAAAATAAAGAATACCTACTATCTTACTGCAAAAAATTACAAGCGAAATTAACTCATGAAAATCAGTCCGATATTGACGCAGATGATTTATGTGAAGAAATTTTACAATGTCAAGTATTTATTACGAATTCAAAAAAAGATATATCCCAAATAATTCAGTATATTTATTCAAATGATTTAGTAGGAGTTTTTCCAAATTTTACTGTAGCACTCCGTATTCTTTTATCATTACCTGTGTCAGTTGCGTCCGCGGAGCGGTCTTTTTCGAAATTAAAAATCATAAAGAGTTATTTACGCTTCACAATGGCGCAAAATAGATTATCAGATCTCGCAATAATTTCAATTGAGTCTGACATACTGGATAAACTTGATATTCATATTATCCAAACTTTTTCTTTGCTAAAAGCTAGGAAAGTAAAATTTATTTAATGACTTATTTACATTATTTGTATTTAATTTACCGTATAATACGTATTATGTTTATATTATAAATATTATATTTTTCATTTATTATTGTTGTTTATCTGTTTTCTTGTGTTTGTATTTTAAATAAAAAAGTTTACACAGACTATTTCAATCTTTGTGTGTTTTTTATTTCAATGCGTTAAGAATATAACAAAAACAGTCATTTAAATGTCCCTAAACATAAGCCTAAAAATTATAGTATTTCAAATTAATTATTCATTATTTTTTTATTCATGTCGTATTACTTAAAAATGCTACTAGAGAATTAAAAATTAAAGTGTCCGAACCTATAGTTGTTGGTGCTCTTATCACCTAGACATGCAAAATATTTATAATAGTTTTTGATACAAATGTTTTTAATTAATGGGGCGCCATCAAAAATTTTGACACAGGCGCCGCATGCTCCTGGCGCGTCCTTGATTGCTGGCTACTTTTTACGTGTGCAGGAATAATTTTCAATAACTTTAAACAGGAAGGCATAGTACCCGATAGAAATGATTGGTTGATGAGCTGACTCAAAGGATCACATAATAAATGAACTGCTTTCTTAAGAATACATGCAGGTATTTCATCTACCCCTGAGCTGCGATTATTATTTAAACTATTAATTACCATCGAGACCTCATGTTCCATAGTAGGAGTCAAGAAGAATGATTTGTTATTAAGACCAATGACAAGATTAAAATTTTTGTTAACATGGAAAGAAGGGACTACTGAAAATTGTTCAATAAACTTGTTGACAATAATATTTGGGTCACTTAGCTATGCCCGTTACTATTGCGCACTATTTTATTGAAGAATGGAATAGATTATATCTTACCTTTTAATGAATTTCGTATTGTAATCAATTCCGATTTACTTTGAGAATATTTGTGATTCAGTTAAATACCGTAACGCATCCGCAACATTCATATTGGCAATTACAAATAATTACTTGCGACAATTATCTTTAATTCAATTAAACGAAACAACAAGCAAAAAATTAATGAGCTCTGTCAAGCAACAATTGTTTCAAAATTACTACTTGGTTCCTTAATTTATCTTTTGTTGTGTAAATAGCTATAATTAATTTTTAACAAATTGGATAACAAACTGACATTCAGTTTCTACTACTATTATATAAAATAAAAGTAAAGACTAACCATGCAGTCCACTGGTTGATTGGCTAAAGCAATAATATAATCTGTAGAAAAATGTAAATTATTGAGCCAGCATTTTGATATAGTTAGATGTCGACACCATTAAGAATAGTTTTTTTTGTCATTCATAAGTGTTGCCATATAATCTTTAATGTGAATGTTTTACATTAATTTATTATGTAGATAAAAGCAATGTTATTGAACTTTCGTGATAAAAATTAGTTACATTTACTTTATTTTATTGAGTTTTTAATTGAGAAAATACAGAAAATTTGTACTTTCTATTTGAAAAATTTCTTTCCGCCGCATTTATTGATGTGAACGGAAACTGTCATTTCCGTGGTCATCGTTTACACTGTGCCTAATTTGTGGTGATCATTAACTGAACATTTTTTTTTGTTTCAGGTAAATTTTTTTCAACTTTCGAATTTTGTGCACAAAATTCATTTCCGGTAAGTTTGTTTGCTACTCTTCTAATAATTTTCATATTCTTTAGAATTATTTTTGTATAACTTTTATTTTATCGCTACTATGAGAGTGTGGTCTTGAAAGTTAGTAATACGAATGCATTCTTGTACCTTACAGAAATTTGTGCATTTAAATATGATTCTCAATATATTTAGGTATGTAAGTAGGTGTATACTTTCTAACACATCAGAAGTTTTCACATTCAGGTACAGTTTCTTTTTTAACTGGTATGGAAATTGAAAATAGAGTTTTGAAATATACATTAAAGTACAACTTATTTATATATTATTTTTAGATTATTTACATTTTTTAATATTGCACATTACTATTAACACAAAGATAAGAAAACATGTATCAGAATATGCCAAGTATACCCATTATTCATAAGCATTTGAATTGTTTAAGTAAAAAATGATTATTTCACCAATTAAAGTTTTATCGGTAAAGTTTTGCATTCCAATGAATTATTGACAAATATTACTAGTGTGTATTAGCATTCATTTCATGTGTTAGAAACAGGAAGATAATGTTGACGCGATTAGCTTTTAAATTTATAACCACATCAGTTGAATTCAAAATTTTTATTTGGCGTTTATGTAGATTAACTTTAAAAATTAAAAATAGTTTAAAAAAAGGTTCACGTATCTAATGGGTTTTATTCAAACTCAAACAAAAACTAAACAACAATGTTTCGTTTTACTTAAACTTTCCTAATACGCAGATTGGAAAACTTAAATTTTCTTTGCAATATAAACATACCTACTTTGAATGCTTAAAAAACTCATTCTGATTTTTTTGAAAGTATTTTTTGTGGTATAAAACTTTTAAATGTGACTATCCGCTTGTATTTCATACTTTTATATCATTCCAGCTTAACTTTATATCTGGAATTTTACGACTTTCGAAAAGTCAGTAGTTTTAAATGGTTGTTGTTTAATTTTAACTTGTCTTGAAACGTTTATGCTGTTTATGTTAATTCAATAAACCAGGTGCATTATGTTCACTAGATTGAACAGCTGAGTTAAACCAGTATGATTAAAGCAATAGGATGTAATTAGGCTTTATTTCAATTTAATTTACATACGATATGCCAGATCTCTGTTGCACGAGGATAGATCGAGAACTGTTAGTACACTTACAGCTAGCTTCTCGATTCTCTCCTTTGTTACAATGACTATGGCATACGTACGTTATCTCAAAATAGTGCTAACAACGCGAAAAAGGTAAAGAACTTACGTTACGGATTAATCGGAAGCTACAGAGAATTAAGATATTCACGAAGGCCGATTAACCTCTGTGGTGAGGGGGTAGATCCAATATGCAGACAGACCTTGATTTAGCTTACAAATAGTAGATAAATAATAGCAGCCAAAATTATCTCTTCGTTGGAGTAATAAGAACAAAATAAGATTATACTTTCGCAATATAATCTGTAACGATAGGTTCAAATGATTTCGAAACAATCACCCTCAAAAATAAATGTCCACCACACTTAATAAATGTTATTCACAACGATAACGGTGAAAGACAAATAAACAGAACACACACAGTCTTAACCTGAATCTATAGTACAGTATTTGAAATTAATAATTTTAATTAAAGCGCAAATTTACTAATAAGAATAATTAACTAAATTCAATTAACTAACAATGGAATGTTCCTGATATTTAAAATTCAAAAGATTCACAAAGTAAGATAAATAATTTAATGTTCATAAAATAGCCTGCTGTAAACAAGGCCAAAATCTTATCTACCAGTCCAGGCTTAAAAGTTTTATCCCAAATGCTAAAGCTAAAGTAAGTTTAAATGTTTCAAATTAAAATACAAAATCATTAATCATTATGAACGAATAAGTTCAAAGGTAAATATGTAATTAAAAATTATTATTAATTTTATTAAATACATAAATAAAAAGTTTACCTCGAATAGGGTTTGAACCTACGACCTGTACTTTGCTGGAGTACCGCGCTAACCAACTGCGCCGTCAACGTTCAAGCCCCAGTCGATATAAATTTTGTCTTTATGTATGTAGAACTGATGTAAATTCTAAATATAATTAGATTTAATTAGAGTTAACGTCTAGATAACATGAGGTCGTGGGTTCGAGTCCGACTCGAGAGAATCTTTTTATGTATTTATACACATAAATAAAAAATGTATACAGTGCGTTCGTAAAGTAGCGGACAAATTCAATTAAAATCTCGGACCCGTCGATTTTTACTTTCAATTTAGAATTTTTTTACGTAAAAGTGAAATATACAGGGTGTGTCAAGAAAAAGATATTTTTTTAAATGTCAACCCCCATTTTTTATTACATAATTAGAAAGGGGTCCTAAACTTGCATCCGCAGGCGATACCTCCCTTACTTGAGGAGAACATAATATTGAAGTGTAGTGGAAAGAACTGAGGCACATACTTTAAAATTAGTTTAGGTTATACATGGTGTTTCATTTCTACAGGGTGGACCGCACATAGATTTTTTAAATGAGACATCCTGTATGTTATTTCAAATTTGGATTCTGCACACTTCGGCCATTCTTTCAATATAAGGTTTGGTTATGTTATACAGGGTAGTTTAGAAGATGTGATCATTTTGAAGAAAAAGTCGTAACTAATTGGATACCATGTATCATTTCTAATAAGAAATATTCAAACGATTTTTTTAATAAAATATATTTTGAATCGCAGACAATTTTTTGGGGTTAGGCCTAATTTAGTTGTAAGATGACTCCACTATATTAAATTAAGTGTTCGAATTGAGCACCGTTACCAATCCGACAATAGCCAATGTGATTAACAAATGATTTTTGAACGTTGCCGATGACATGTGCGGTAATATTTCTAATTTCTTGGCGAATTGGTGCTTTTAAATCTTCTAAATTGGCCGGTCGCGTCGCGTATACTTTACTTTGTAAGTATTCCCACAAGAAGTAATCTAGAGGATTTAAATCTGGCGATCTGGCTGACCACTCAAAAGTCCCTTTTTTACCTATCCAACGAATTGGCGTTCCTTGTAGGGATGGAAATTCTCTCTTTTCAACACTTTATTCACAGTAGATCGCGCCACACTAATATTACTAGCCGTGTCCGTAATGGTGGTATTAGAATTATTTTTAACTGCTAACACAATGTTCAACTGATCATCTTCACTTATCGACTTTCGATAAATTTTTCTCATATCCCGAACATGTCCAAATTCTCGAAATTTCGCCTTAACTCTGCTTATCATAATTTGGCTAATGGACGGTCGATCAGGGTAAGTTGCATTAAACAACGGAACCACTACTGATTGAGTGCGGGATCTCCCTTCCAGAAAAAATCCAAATAAAAAAGATCCAGGGAAAAATCTAGGAAAAAAAATGTCTTCCTTGAAGAAGCGAATATTAGAAACATTGAAAATATACGCGAAGAATATCATATGCCTCGGAATTAGGATAAGCTATTTTTGGGGAATGTAGCACAGAATTTGATTTTAACGTTAAAGTGAAACGCACAAAAACTAAGATAAAACTTGGATAACGAAACACTTATCAATGCTTGGTTTAATTTACATTTAACTTTCTTTGTTTGCCGATTTTGTTTTATGACTACTAGATAATTCCAAAGATACAATTGAAGGCAATAGTTTAACTGAGTAGTGATTTAATGTCACCATCCTCATCATATTACAAGGTCACTCTGCGGGCAAACGTTTTGGCGGGAAATTTGTATGTCAAGGTCAAAAGCTAAAAATAGAAATTGCAATGTCATCATCATATTACAATTCTTAGAAATCTAAAAATAGAGTGGTCAAGGTCAAAGATTATTGACCTGTAGGGGTATCGTATGACATTTCTTAGAAGTATAAAAATAGAATAAGTTCATGGAAAGAACTTCTTCACATTTTTGTCTAGGTTAGCGGTTTTGAAGGATGCAGATTTATAATAAAAGGCTTCCTTGGGTGTGCGCGATTAAGTATTAGCAGAAATGACGAAAATGGTAGTATGCAAGGTAGGAAGCGCAAGAAAAGTATTAACTATTGTTGAGCGAAAGAAGAGGTTGGAGGTGTTGATACGAAAAATTAAAGATTTAAAGGTAGATTTATGGGTGTATGAAATAAATAGAATAATCAGGCAGCTTCGAGTTTGAAAATAAAAAGACATTTAAATATATTTGGTATTAATACGTTGTAGTGTTTAAATGAGTTATTGTATTTATATGTAATAAATAATAAAAATTGTGATGTTAGGAAAAGCTTTTAATTTTAAAATGCACAAGCTACCCCTACTAGGCGATAGAAGTATTTTTTAAGCAGGTTTTTCCAACTCCAGCCTTTTCAAACAAACAAAAATCCATTTTTTCTCAAAAATGGGCTAGAATTTGCCAAAAATAAATTAAAAAAAAATCAACACTCTCCGTCGACTTTTAAACTTATCTAATACATATATCAATCAATCAATACATTTTTAAGATAAATACTGATGTAAAATAAAATCCTTTATGAGAATAATAATAAAGTTTTAACCCTGAAAATAAAGTCCTACAAAAGATGCGCTCCTGAAAATTTAAGATTTGCATCTAATTCTCAGAAAAAAAATTTTTTTTTCAACGCAGTTGTGTTTTATAAGTGGCAATTTATCAATTTTATGTATAAATTTATCAAAATGTGAAAAAATGACTCTTAAATTAACCAATTCCATTTTGAAACAACAAAGAGCACTTAAAACACAACTTTTTGTACTTACGTAAGCTCAGAAGAAACATATGCATGCAATTTATCCATTTCATGTATAAATGTATCGAAATGCTCTTTAAATTAACCAATTCAATTTTGAAACAACAAACAGCACTTAAAACATGACTTGTTTTTTAATTTATTTTGATTAGGACTACAAATTTACAATTTTCGATGGAGCGTGGATATTACTGCTTCAAGAATTGTAGGATAATGAACGCAGTTATTTTCCTTTGAAAGCATTTTATGCAGGTGTGAATGCGAACATTCTATATTTATCTTAGTCACCAACTCGCATTACAATGTTGAAACGGGATTTGCAATTTGTATTGCATAAATACATGGCGTAAAGTTTTTGAAATATCGCCTTCTGGTAACTCCGGTATTTGTTAACCTGAAGTATTAATTTGTTGCAATCAACAAAGGTTCCTTTATTAAACGTGGCGTGACTTTATGAAGTTCGCTTGAGCCTAACAAAAATTGTAAGTTCTTTTATAAGTTTACATTCCTCTTCCCTCCTGCCTTTATCATACAGTAAAAAGTGATAAACCTAAAAGATTCTTCTAAGATTGCCAAAGTAGTGCTTTTTTGATAACTTTTATGGGGATATTTTTTACAAAAATACATTTTTTACTGCACCCCAGCGGCAAAGTTAGAAACCTGATCAACTTCTCCAACTTCTCTAGCAATTTCTCCTGGCCACTTTCATTCGAACCAACGTCTTCGAGTTATCTACAGACTGCGCCACTGAGAGACTGAATACCATTCGATTTAAAACTCATTATGTATGTATTATTTTCATCATGTTGTATTAAATTATTAAATTAATATGGTAACAGTTACTATTTGTGCATATAAACGACAACACGAGATTAACCAGATCCATTGATAACATATTCATCAACCATGACATAGAAGACTATCAATCTTACGTTATAAACCATCACGTATCAGATCATAAGACTGTAATACTAAAATTACCAACTTAAGACCGAAACGAGGTTAAAAAGCAAAATTACTGTCGACCCGTAATACAGGTAGGGCTATTCCATTTTTACTTTTTAATTGAAAGTGCAGATTTAAATTTCATCTAATCTATAAATTTAACATTGAATGATATATTTGTAAGATTGTTACAATCGCTGTCAAACGCATCTGCCACTTGCTTTCCTGTAAAAAGTAAATCCGCTGAAAGAAGCGAGTACGACGTAAAGCGATATGCTAAACTAAAAAATATGCGTATTTTTTGTTAGAGCTTTGATAGTTATGATATAAATACTGTAATGTTGAAGACCGTAATGAATCTCCTAGTTGTACCTCTAACCAATTTGTTCAACCAAGCCATATTTGAAGGGGCATTGTTTAAACATTTCTAGGGTTATTCCAATCCTGAAAAAGGCGATCCCAATGATCCAAGTAATTTTCGATCTATTTCACTTATGGTTACTGTAGTTAATTATTTGAACTCGTCTTAAATGATCAACTAAAACAATTTTCTTGTCAATTTTCACGTGCCTTTGATTGTGCCCCGCACCATTTGCTTATCGCAAAACCGCGCAAATATAGTATAAGTGTCCACAGCATCCAATTTGTAGCATCCTATCTTCAAAACAGATATCAATATATAGAATTAAATAACAAACGTTCCTCAAGCTTACCAGTTTGTATTGGCGTGCCCCTAGGGTCAGTGCTCGGACCAAAACTTTTTCTCATATACATAAATGATATCAGGAACTATGATCCGGATACCAGGTTTATACAATATGCCGATGATACCACCTACTTCAAAAGTAGCAACAATCCAATCGACCGCTTGAGATATCAGAGTCATACCTATGTAAGGAAATGGCTTTTTGATAATAGTCTCAGAAAACTCAAAACAAATCTTTACTTTAAAAAAAGATTACTTAAACAAATTCCTCGAATATCAAACTGCTTGGAGTGCATATTGGCACCAACACGTCCTTGAAACGCACACTGAACACTTGGCTAGAAATATTTAATAAAATATTTTTCTTTTAAGAAACTTACTATAAATACAGTTAGTGATGAAACGCTGAGAATATCATATTTCGTCTTAATTGAGTCTATTTTATGCTATGGGATTATGTTTCGGGGGCACCTTCACCAAAATGAGTCTTTTCCTTACAAAGACGTGCAGTTCGCATTATTGCAAAAGCTAGGTAGCAAATATGGAACTTTCTCGATTCAATATCATACCCGAAACTGTAAAAGCTATAAACTAGCCATCATAGATTAAGCGTATCAAAATTGTCTCCGCTTCTTTTCAAACTGCTTCCTACTAATGTTACAATACTGGAACTAAACGCTTTCAAACATAACTTACTTGATCAATTTTGCAATAATTTAAAATATGCAGTATTATGATCTGACTAATATTGTATCTGACTTGTGTAAGATGTTATATATAGTTTATACTTATGTAAATACATTCTAAACACCATTAAATGAATAAATAATAATAATAGTAATAAAAAACCTAATTTCGTAATTTTATTCTTTAACCAATAAAATAATAATAGAAACAAAATTTTAATTCTAATAATACAAAGCGAAATAACTATGTAAATAAAATTTTTTCCAACTTTAATTTTTGCAAATTGCTCAGTTAATTCATGATAATTGTGGAATTTAACAATATCCTATTGATATTATAGCTAAATTAGCCTTAACATGTTTTTCTCGAAATTAACTTGCTCTTTAACCTTGTATTACATTATTAAGTGATTTGCTTAATGTACTAGCTTAGTCTATCGTTATCGGTGAAAAAAATTCGTCTAAACAAAATCCTTCATACCTTTTTCTCGCACCTGCAGCATGAAGATCAAGTTGCCCAGAAAAATACATTTTTTTTGCTAATATTTTTGTGTGCACTAAATGTAACATGGAATAATTCGAATAAAGCATGTAGGTACATTGTAAATAAATAAATATTTTGGTATAATTAAAGTACTATTTTATTTATGTGTGTATTGTATTACTTTATAAATATATGAATCAACATCATACAGATGGATGCAGCACCGGTGTTTAATTTTTCTGGAGTTACCTCCTACCTATCTCAAATCATAAATGACCAGTGACTATGAGCTTGTAGTGACAACCACTGTGACAGACATGACGTCTGTGAAACACACTACTATCCTCTACTATTTTATATAGAAATAACCAATAAACAAGGATAAACGACATTGTTTGTAGTATAAATGCAAACTTTACACCACATGCTTCCGCTTGAGCATAACATTGTTACCGTACGTAACCAATTATAATTATGAACGACGAACCAAGACGCAAAAGTCTTAATGGTGCCAACGACTGTCATCCATACCCTACAACGTTGCTTGATTATACAGCTAATGTATCAAGACGAACAAATGAGTTAAAAAATTCTTAGGTCATTATTGATGTAATAAGGTTGTAGTCAAAGACATTTCTAATCGCATTCATTCCCATATAGAACTAGCGGAAATGTAGCGACAAAAATTTTGAACACTAAAGATACTGGCAGGATAATGCAGTCAACATTAGTGAGTTCAAGTCGGAATCCTTAAATAAACAGCATGGCATATTCAAGGTACATTATATAATTTATTGTATAATTAGGGGTTAAAGGAATCATGTCGCAATTTCTAGGATGCCTTACGTATATTTATTTCACTGTGCGAGTGTCTTACGCGCCGTGTAAAACTTCGAAGGTAAAGTTAAGAAAAATATATTTTAAGGTTAACCTTTAAAAAAGGATGTAACAAAATTCCTCAATTATAATGAAGTTATTGAGAATTTGTAATAAAGTTGTATTTACATAGTTATTTACCTTCGCATTATTGGTATTAAAGTTTTGTTTGTAATATTTACATTTTATTAGTCAGAGGAAAAAAGTAACATTTTTATTATAAATAATTGGCTTAATTTTTTACCTTCCGCTGTCGTGTTCCTAATGATTATAACGTTATATTATAAAAGTATAAGAGTGCAGTGTTCTATTGCATCGCGTGGAGAAAAAGCTATTTACGGCATTGCCTTTAAGATGAAAAAATCAGTTTGTATAAAAAAAATATTTTTCTCAGTAAAGAGTTTAAAGGGAATCAAAACCTAAATTTGATCAATACTTGAGAGAATGTAAATAAACCTTAATCAGATTTGCACCCAACAGGGTTTCTCTCAATGTTTATTCAGATGTGAAAAAGCGGATACAAGATAACAAATGACTTTACTGGTACGAAAAGTGTGTCGACCAGAAATGTTGGATTAAAATTTAATTATGAATGTAATATGAAAAGAAGTATGAAGATTTAATCCGACTACGACGTTAAAAATACTTTTAAAACTTTTACATACAAATAGCTTTATGATTATTTGTTTATATGGTTAATCTTTTAACAGTATTTTCTTCATTTTATGAAAAGAAAACCACATTAAATATACATTTTTATTAATTCCATTAAATGCAACTTCGCTGTACTTAGCAAGTTAACTACTATTCAAACGTGGTACTTTGAAATGATTTTTTAATCAATTTCGAAGCACAATACGTAGGTAATTATGTTTCCTTTTATTTTTAGTTTGTGTAATTTTATCGAGAATAAATCTTTAGTAATAGTACAAAGCCTAAGGCCGTTTATACACGACGCCATAGCCATACCATTTATAGCGGGCGATAAATGGTCGCAATATGGTATTCATTCTTCACACACAACGATAGTTGAATACCATAAAATTTCGCGAAGTAAAATAATTATTCACTGTTGCCGTAGTTCCTCAGTATGTTATGAAGTGTCATGGAGGGAAGACGTAGAAATCTACTATTGGCGCTAATTCGAAGAAGAGTTAAACAAAGAGAGGCTCGACGCAAAAATCGGCGTTTCTGGATTCATCCCTTGTTAGAGGCAAGATACGTAGATACGCTCCTTCAAAAATTACTTCGACACAAAAAAAATCTTCAATTACTTCCGAATGGGGAAGATACGTTTAATTTTTGGTAGAGCGAATCTATACGGAAAGAAAACACAACTGTAAGTAACAAAACACATAACAATAATAATATAACACAACACATAATGCTTGAAATATTGTAGAAAATAAATAATGCACTTAATAATGAATGTAATGTCATACTATTACAATTGCTCAAACGTATAGTCTGTGGACTGGTATTCGGAGGTTGGAGCTGAATAAGACAAATTATAAGAGGTCACAGACGCATTTGATAGGAGCTCATCGATGTAGGTCTGAGTTCTCGCGTGAATCTTTTTTCTTTAATTTGTTTAATTAATGTCAGTACTCCCATGTGAAACTCCAGTTTTCATCTTCATCAAACTTTTGAACGTGGAGATCCACCTTTCTCTTTAAGTTTTGCAATATGTTTCCATTTGTCATTGACGGCTTTTCATGTAAATAATGTATTTTTTATTGTGCAAATATACCCAAATATTATTATATGTGGATAACAATGTAAGAACAATACTTTATTATTTACAGATACTCGCTAGTGGGAATACATTTACGGATCTACATTATAATAGGTTAGGTATCTCAACTATAAGTGAAAGTGTTTGAACGGTCAGTCGACAGTTATGGCATCATTTAAGAGAAGAATATCTGCACACTCCTTCCCAAGAAGATTGGTTGAATATTACAGAAAATTTTCAAGAAATTTCACATTTTACACATTGTATTGGAGCTGTAGATGGTAAACATATAAGGGTTCAAAAGTTCTGATGGCAGTGGCAGATTCTGATTATAAGTTTATTTATGTACAAAGAAGGATTGTGATTCTTCGGTTTTTAAGAAACTGTATTTTGGACAAAAATGAAAGATGTTACGCTGAATATTCCTGATACAAAAAACAGATATAAACTTGCCATTTGTATTGGTTGGACACCATGCATTTGCATTAAGTGAAAATCTGTTACGACCATTTGGAGGAAAAAATTTTAGTGTGACAAAAAGGGTCTTCAGTTATAGTTTAACACGAGCCCGAAAGTTTATGGAATGTGCGTTTGGTATATTGAGCAACAAATGGAGAATTTCCAATTCATTTTAAACCATTTGCAAAAGATATTGTAAAACCTGCCGTTATTTCGTCAAAGAGATGGCTTTCGTTCTACCTAGATGTATGTTGCTGCACATACAACAGGGTTACAAAACCTACCTCAAGGTAGATCCATCAGAGGTGAACGACATGCTAGTGAGCTAAGAGATGAATTTGCAAATTAGTCCAACAGGCTCTTTGCCTTGGCAAATGACGAAAATATAGTTTTTGTATTTATCATGTACAAATCATTATTACTTTTACATAAATAAATACGGGTTTTTTTTTATTTTTCATCTGATAATTATGGCACAATATGGCTTACCTGCTTTCACATTTTCCTCTTGCTCCAAGTTTTCAAAATCTTCGATCAGAAACTGATAAATCTCCGCCCACGTTTTGACAAAAGTGATATCTTCTTTTTGTCCCTGTAGGAATGACCTGGCTTTTTCTTAAGCTTGTTGTACCGGCTACATCTTTTCTTCTGACTCTAACAGCTGGAGGTATATTCATTGCAAGAGAACACCATTCGAGATATTCACGAGTTAAGGACAGACCAAGGTCTTATAAATATAATCTTTCAACCATATTGTTGCCGGCATAAATTACCTGAGAATTGACACCAGCCATATACATCATAACATAAAAGATAACCATTAGCCATCTTTTACTATTTCTGACGGCGTTGTAGGTTGCTCCTAGCTTGTCTAGATTAAATGTTTATATTTTTTTGGTGTATACGTTACTATTGTATTATTCTTCTGAAATCCAAATACCGATGAATGTACAGGTCGAAGTCTTGTATTTATAAACTCGAGTTTAGTCTTATGATGGTACCAACATAGGTTATTTTATGATCATCAAATAATTTGTACACAAGATTTATGCTTGTAACCAATTATGGCATGTCAAATTTCTATTTGTTCCAGATATTGGCTCTATCAATCTTAAAACTATGTTGCAGGGATCATTCTTTCTTTTATATGGGCCTTCTGACTGTTGCTCAACATAAATCTCTAGATTTAAGGCATATGATGTCGCTGAATCCTCTAATGCAAAGATTTCAATTCCATAGCGATTGGGTTTGCTCGGAATGTATTGGATAAATGAAGACCTACCTCTGAACGCCTCCAATTTTTCATCTACTGTTATGTTTACTCGAACTATGTATGCCTTCTTACAATTATCGATGAAAGTATCAAATAGATTTCTTATTGGTACTAATTTATCTTAGTAAAAAGTGCAACCGATCACGAGACGTGACTAACCAGAATCTCTCAATCCTCAGTCCATCTCCCATAACTCCTATGTATTTAGGCGACCACTTTTTAGAGGTCCTGCTAAATAAGAAATTCCGTGAAATGCTGTGATTTCACAAATATCTGTTGGTTTGGCCCTTCGTTTCAACGATTGTAAAAATGTAATGGTTCGTGTTTTCCATTATATAAACTTCCGATTTGTATTGGTTGGCCATTACGCATTTGCATTAAGTGAAAATCTGTTACGATCATTTGGAGGAAAAAATCTTAGTGTGACAAAAAGGGTCTTCAATTATCGTTTAAGACGAGCTCGAAGGTTTATAGAATGTACTCTTAGTATATTGAGCAACAAATGAAGAATTTTCCATTCGCTTTTAAACCATTTGCAAAAGAAATTGTAAAAGCTGCCGTTATTTTACATAATGTGGTTCGTCAAAGAGGTGTTCTAGTGACATGTATGATGCTGCACATTCAAGAGGGTTACAAAACCTACCTCAAGCTAGATCCATCAGAGGTGGATGACATGCTAATGAGCTAAGAGATGAATTTGCAAATATAGAGACCAACATGTTATATTGTAATTTTATTCCTTTTGAATATGCAGGGTTTTCAATTAAAAATTGATATACCCGTGAAATATCGAAAAACTTCACTGTTTTAAAAAAGATTTACTATTCGCTAGCAACGAAAGTATTTATAATCGAAAATCATTGATTTTATTAGTCTTCGAAACATGAAAAAGTACTTACAGAATAAAAATAACTCAGAAGTTTTAACCCAAGATAATTCTCCTTAGTTAACGGCTTTTGACCACAGTTCACATCGATGCAGTTTCTCAATTTAAATTATATCCAATATCAAAAGAACTCTTTGCTGCTCTCGAATATTATGAACTTGTAGGATTTTTGTCTATAACTTCTCTCTAGTAATAATCGCATAGTTATAAACCAAATATTTAAAATGACTGCAGAAACAAAAGTCGATGTGTTTTAAAAACGGTTCTATAATTTTTGTCATTATCGCTTATCACCCATACGGTGCCAAAATTTTATCCGAATGAATTCCTCGCCAAATTCTGCTGAAACTAATGCTCCCATGTAGAGCGTGCTTTGAGGAAAATTTAATTAGATAAGCTATATTAGTTATTGAAGGTTTTAGTAAGCTGACTGCGATTTCGGTTTATATGATCGAGAAAAAGTTTATTTGCATACCAGGTTAATATAAACATCAATCTGGTTAAAACGATCGCCGAGACATAGCAGTTTTTGGCACTCAGTTTTTTTATTACCGAATGCGGCGACGGGTGTTTTCTACTGCGCTGGCTCAGCCTGCGTTGCTGAGACTTTTATAAATTTATATATATATATATATATATATATATATATATATATAATGTACATGTATATATCTGTGTGTGTGTGAGGGTGGGTGTGGGCAGGTGTGCGTGTGTGTGTGTGTGTGTGTGTGCATGTGCATGTGCGTGTGCGTGTGCGTGCGCACTTGCATCGTGTGCGTGCGGGTGAATGTGGGTGTGTGGGCGGTTGGGTGTAGGTGGGTGGGGGTGGGTGTTGGTGGGTGTGGGTAGGTGTGGGTGGGTGTGGGCAAGTGTGAGTGGTTGTGGGGTGTGTGGGTGTTTGTGTGCATGTGAGTTTGCTTGCGGGTGGATGTGGGTTGGTGTGGGTGATTGGGTGTGGGTGGCTTGGTGGGCGCGTGCGTGCCTGCTTGCGTGTGTGTGTCCGCAATAAAGTTAGGTATATATGGGAACATTTTTAATTAATTATAAACTTTCTTTGGGATCGTTCAATTCAATTCAATTCAACAGAGTTTATTAAAATTTAGATATTTAACAATTCATAGGAATATAATACAATACAGATTACACTTAAATTAAACATAATATACAAGGTATAGTGTATGTGTTGGTGGTCCGCTGCGCAGGAGCCTTCGTCCTCTTCAGCGGGTGGATTGTGTGATTGTTGGGTTGCATTATGTTGTTGTTATGCCTGTTGACATTGTGTTGTGTAGTTGTTGGTTAAAAAAAAAGTTGATTGTTGTGTGGGAGTTGTAGCTGTGGTATTGCTGCTGTATGGACTGACCCGTTGTCACTAGAATAATGTATGTGGTGCTGCTGCGTCGGATTTCCGAAATAATAATGAAAACGTATCAGTTTAGTCGTCATTGTATCCTGCACAACGATAACGGTGCTGTTGTTGTGCAGTAGAAGGATAGAGTTTCTGTATCATGAGGCGGTACAGAGCAATTAGGAGGTCGGATTTAGGACAGGTAATAGTTGTGCAGATCGATAATGTTATGCTTATCCGAGACATTCCTTCTCTTCTCCGTTCCGGAAAGTGCTTACCCAAAAAGGGCAGACACCTTCTGACCGTGCGTCAGGATCACTCCCCACAGGTTAGTCACTAATTGCGCCTTAGCTTTTTCCGCTGCCACCTTGCGGATGAGGAGGCCTATAATGGCGTCGAGCCCTAAAGCGGGTGGAGCGGGCGTTTTCTCGACTCCGGCTTTAACTGCATTCTGTACTTGCGCCTTCTCGCTGCCGCTCGCCGTCGCTTTAGCGTAACTAACGCTGGTTCGGTGTTTAGAGGATGTCGGCGGCGTCCTCTTCTGTCGCTGTTGCCGTGGTGCGTCGGTCTGCTTCCTCTGGGACTGCGGGAGACTTCGGACATCCTCGGAAATCACCACAGCAGTTCACGCACTTAGCTCGGTCGGTACGGGGTTTAGCGCCATCGCTGAAGTGGTGATTGCCTGCGCACTTGACGCCGCTCTACAGCAACGCTGTGTGTGACGGTATCTCTGGCTCCGGTGACACTGTTCGATACCGGATTTCCGCCTGAAGTCTTCGATGGAGACGCGAAGCGGTGCCACGTACTCTACCTGTCGGACCTTGCTTGCTTCCTCTTCTGTTGGGAGCGTCGCCAGCAGAAGCGGGATCGGTTTTCCTTGCTTCTTGATCCTGAAACAAGAAATAGGATTAATATCCCGTTAATTTAGATCTTTGCAAACGGCGCTCTCTGGGACTTTTACAGGCACTCCCCCTAGAACCACGTTGAACGTACGTTCACGTGCCTGATAGGTATGATACGGAGTTCCATGCCTATCCATATGCCGCGTTAGCCTTTCACGGTCCTTGACTGTCGCAGGTTGTATCCTGAATCCCTCGCTGATTGTCTTCGCCCGGGTGAAGATGATCCCTCGTCGGTCTAATTCTCGAGAGAAGATAACCCAGTTCTCCTTCTTGCGAAGGATTACCGGCGGCACCCTCTCCCTGGTGACGGTGACTTCCATGGCTTCCGGGTGGTCCGTGATGACTGCAAGGGCCTCGTACGCGTTTGCGGTCGGTGTGGGCGTTGTCTTGCGGTCCAATGCTGTCTTCTTAGGCTTATTTTTCTGCATCCGGAGTCTTCGTCGGGCGATGACTCGGCTGCGTCGTGCATCGGTGGCGCTGCTACTGCGGTTGCGGTAGGAAGAATCTCTTCTGTCTTCATATCTTTAGTCTTCTTCTTTCGTCTCTTCCAGTTGTTGTCCTGGCTGCAAGGCGCGCTGCTCGGTGTCGGTGCTCCGTCCAACGGTGGAAAGTCTATGTTACGCAGCAGCGTATATATATATATATATATATATATATATATATATATATATATATATATATATATATATATATATAAATTATATCGCTATCGCTAACTGTCCGTGATAATAATTTAAGATCATTGCACCTCGAATTGCTTCAAGAATCACCCTTCTTTACATATTCATTTACTGCGTAACGTCACTATCTTAATCATAGTTGTTAATAACTTTCAATAATTTATTAAAGCATGTGACAGAAGACAAATTCATAACCGGACTGAAATGTTCCAAAAATATCTGATTGTTTTCTTGTATTTATTACTGTAAAATAGTAAAAATTACATCTCTCAAAGTGTGTAATTTATGCCTTTCCACTAATTGCTTAGAAACTAGGAATATTTAATAAAACACACGAGCCCACATGCCGAATAAAATATGAGTACACCGCATAACCTAGTAAAAATGCCTTACATGAGATTACAAAAAATATTAGTTATATAACACTTCTGTATTTTTTAAGTGAATGATGAACAAATTTAATATTGCTGTAAGTGATCAATGCAGATACAATTTCACCGTAATTATAAGAATGAGTAAGAGGTTTTCATGTCCGTGTTTGAACTGTGGTGGAATGAGTAGTCGACGATATTTTAAGATTTTTTGTGTAAGTAACCAAGAGTTTTTAGGTAATGAGGTAACTAGGATTCAGTGAACCGATGATGATTTTTTTTCATATTGTTTCATATTGTTCATATGGTTCATCCAGAGTACCCGTTGTGTCTTTGTAACTGGAATTCCATAAATACTTGTACTAAGCTGCGAAATCTGATCTTGTCCGATTAGTGATGTGCGTAATATTCAATATTAACGCGTAACAAACTCTCGATGGACACCGATGTGAATATTTGCGGCCTTCGCGGTCGTCAGGTTCTTCGTCGATCGTCATTAGTGTTTGTGCTTTCAGGTGAGAATTACGGAATTCAACACCAGCATGTAGACAAGTGGATATGTGTTTTGTTATTATTTTAAAAGTGATTTAAATCGTTATATTAGATTTATATAGTTTGATATCATTCAAACTATACGTAATACACCTCACCTATAATATTGAATTTCGTGTTAAAACTAGATTTAGTGCATTTTATGTTCCTATGTTTGGTTATACTTATTAAAGGAATATACTATTTTTATTATTTAGGTGAGTATTTTGGATTATATATTATGTATAAAGTTACAGGAGAATATGAGATATGAGAACAATTTGATAGTAATCGTGAAAGTAACTTTCTAAATAAATAAATATTTCTTCATGAAGCACTTGTTTGCTATTGATACAATTTCTTTTCAATTTACTTAAGGATGGGCTTGTCAAATTTTCTTGCAAATTCTTCTGTACATATTTATTAATATTTATATATAGATACAGTTACTAAACCAACTAACTGACCTTAAAGGTCGTCGAAATATGTCATTCATGTTTTAGATATATAATTCTATACCGTTAAGTGATAGATAATCTCATTTAATATAATTTTACTTTGAAAAATCCATAAAGCAAGATAAACGAAAGTGTGTCGACAAGTATTTTTGTAATTAATTTAAATTATAGTAATAACTAATTGAAAGTACTAACAGAGTTTTTTGTCTTTGTACACATTACTGATTTTTAACAATAATTTATTATTCATTATATTTGTTTTGTGACATACAAACCCTAATTACATGGTTTCCAATATGATTAATTAATTTTTGATTTATTTCCATACCTATTTCTTTAATTTTTAAGTCAATGCGTGAGATTATAAGTTAATTACCCTCAACTATCATGCTCCTAAAAAATGAACATAAAAGTAGTTTACTGAATTCTATTCTTTCAGCATATTTATAAATTACTAGGATTTAAAACAATAAAAATACTGTTACAAAGCATATTATAAAATTCATTAATAACCTCGATTGTAAATTTATTCCATCCTTTATTACAAAATTAGCAACTTCAAATATGCGATTACTTTGCGATTTAGTTAATAATTATTAAAGTTTAAATAATTGATTACTTGCAAGGTTAAATTTTTGCTGCGTGTTCTTGTGATAAGTATTAATTGCGTAAGTATACACCAACAAAGTTTAAAAAATATAACTATCAATTAATAACACAAAATTACTTAGCCAAACTACTGACCATTTCTTTAAAGAAATGTAAATGTTGTTTACTAACTGGCTGATTGATTGGAAAGTAATTGTTAAGTAATGTAATTAGGCTGTCGAAAGGAAGGTATTTAAACAATTCCATGCTTTAGTATTTTGAAGCCATATGTTTCTTGAAAAATGAAAATGTGTTAGATTATTTGAAAGGTTATTTCTAATATTTACAGGCTTATTAACAAATCAATGCCAGATTCGTTCTGTATACTAAGCGGAAAAGTATAATGAAAGTATATAATTAATTAATTTTAATACTACATAATAATGTACACATATTAATTGATTTACAAACAAATGTAATTTTCGACCTTGACTTGGTGAAACTTTATGTTAAAAATTTTATTTTGTTAAAGGATTAACATTTAGTATAGTAGACTATTTGGACAAAAGCATTTTCTCTACCATATCGATCATTTCAAATGAGAAATTTCTTCAAAATTATGCCTAATTACCATACAATAACGTATAATATGAAAATAAAAAAAATAATTAAGTCAATTAACGACATTTTAACAAAAGCGTATCGTAATTAAAATGTTGGTTAATAAATTAAGTTTTCACCAATCCTTACTTTTTTGTATAATACCACTAATTATATGAATGATAACTAATGTAATAATTTTGATTTAAATACGACCAATTGAGTCAAAATATCTTAAAGTGAACAAATCCCATATAACTATAACCAATAAGGTTTTTTGTAAAGCAGATTTTCAATTTAAATTGTACACTGTGTCCCATTTCGGTTGAATTTGTAGGGTATCGCGTTTGCGAGCAAAGATAGAAAAATGGGGTTTTTGCGACCCTGTTCTACTTATTCGTGAAACGAAAGATGCCAGAAACAGAATTGTCGTAGTCCTATTTGAGATACAGGGCGAAATTCAAAATTTGCACATTTTATTTTAAGCACCCCTCGTAACTGCTTTGCCTTGTAATTTATCGAAATTGTGAAAAATGGGTTTTATACAGATTTTCCCTACAACAAATTCAGTTTCTTCACAATGAACCAAAGTGTTGTTTTTTTAAATGTAACACCCTGTATATATTTTTATTATATAATAGAGCTTACTCTCAGCTTTCAAAAAATGTATATTGTGTGGCACTTCCTTTGCATTATTAACCTCAAAAATGAATGATACGTTAATTTAACATTTTGATGATATAGTTGGCCATGAAAAAACAAGGTTAAGGGTTAGGAAGTTTTATGCAAAAACACAAAATTAAAAACTAAACATAATACCTACAACTTTACAAGCCTAATATAAATTACCAAAAGAGATGTTCGAAATGATGACCGTTCTGTCTTATACATGCTTCACACACTATTCCAGTTCTATAGCATTAAGCACAATAATAGAGTGATCTTGTAAATGTCTGAAAGCTTGTCTATCTGCATTTGTCAAACGTTCAATGGTATCATATTGAGTTTGGTATATTTTATTTTGCCAGTAACCCCATAAAAAGGAATCTAAGACTGACAAGTCCGGACAGCTAGGAGGCCATCTTATTGGCCCATTAGTGCCAATCCATCTATTACCAAAATTGTTTTCCAAAAACGGGCGTATAATTTGTGCATTGTGCTCCATCCCGTTGGAAATGGATTTGGTTCAAGCGAGCTAAAGGAATGTCATCTAATAATTCAGGCATAACCATTTCTAAAATGTCTAACTATTTAGGAGCGAATAAGTTCCCTTCGAAAATCTAAACTTTTATTTTTGATCCTAATATAAAGCAGGAAACGTTTAGTCCAAATCGGAGTATATTTGGTGTTGGTTTTCTTGAGACCAGAATCTGCTATTGTGCCTGTTTAAAATACTTGAATTGCTAACAACGTGATTTTACTAGGATGTCTCCGTTCTAGAAACCTACGTAGATGTCAAGTTACTTAATTATCAAAATTAATACCAAGGAAACTACATTTACCTGTTAAAATACAAATTTATTACTGCGTCGGCGTTTTCATTACTCTGGCCAGAGCAAGCAGCATATCATATTTTTTAAAGTTTTCAAAATTTTGATTTTCGTCCATATTTTCCACAATGAACAAACAATACGATTGTTGCACAAAAATAATTTTAATCAGATTTGACAGGTCAACTACGTTTAGATCAGACTAGGCCCAGCCTACTTACAAATTTCGATATAAAGTATTCTTTATATGTTTTATTGCCAATAATATTTTTTTCTGAAGCGGTAAGATGCATTTTACCCAATTAAAAAAAATTTGCCAGTTTGAATATGTTTCAAAAACAATTGTACCTAATTTGCATAATTTTTTGTTATTATTTTTGCATTTCTGCGTAAAAGTCCTTAGATTTATTATAACCACGTATTTACATATTTCTAATTATAACAAAGCAGTAAGAATCTAGTAACCCTTTTTGAATACTCAAATATATCTTGGATTTATTATAATTTATTATACTCGCATATTTACATATTTATAATTATGATAAAGCAGTAAGAATCTAGTAGCCCTTTTTTAATACTCAGATACATATATCTTGGAAGTTCAAGAAAATACGCGTTTATACTGAATTTATAGGTTTCATGGCCAACTATTTTTGACGTTAATAATGCAAAAGAAATGCCACACAATATATATTTTTTGAAAGCTGAGAGTTAAGCTCTATTATATAGTAAAAATATACACAGGGTGTTCAATTTAAAAAAACAAATCTTTGGTTGCTTCTGAAGAAACTGACTTGTTGTGGGGAAAACTATGCACTCCACTAAATTCTATATAGACCACACTTGTGAAGTAATGAGATACGTATCATAGAAACGTTTGTGGACAAAATATACCTAATTACTTTGACGAGTTCAAGGTTAAATATTAACCCAATAATATTTTAGTTTAAAACTGGATACTTAGAAAATCAATAATTATAATAGCACTATTTTGAAATTTTACCGCATATTCTAATTAATTAATTATTCATCATTCTCATACGTATTTAATGGATTTAAAAAATATAACCTTAGCCCTTTGAGGCCGGAATTATTTTTTATTATTTTTTCACCCTTCAGGGCGGGCGTCACTTTAATTGACGTGAGTATGGGCGCCGGGTCTCACAGACTTAAACAGAATAATGCGTATATACACAAAAAAACATTGCTAAAAACATAAACATATTAAATAATACATCTTTATTTGTACATTAAACGTTAAAGAATTGCACACAACAAAGCTTAAATTCATCGTTTATAAATTATAAAAATTCATAGAAGAGCATTATTTAAGCTTACTTCATTTTGGAATCTTCAGTGCACCGACTGCAGCATGCCAAGTGACTCAAACAAACAAATTATTGACATTTTTTTGCAACAAAACCTTGCTTTTGAGTTCTTTTGACAGAAGTGACATATTTTTGTCCCTGGAGGAATTACCTGGCTTTCTCTTAAGCCTGATATACCGGCAATATCTTGCCTTCTGTCTTTAACAGCTGGAGGTATATTCATTGCAAGAGAACGCTGTTCGACATATTCTTGAGTTAGGGATAGTCCAAGGTCTTTGAAATATAATCTTCTAACCATATCATAAGTTTTATTGTTGCAAGCATAAATTACCTGAGAATTAACACCAGCCATATTCGTGATAGCATAAAAGATGACCACTGTCCATCTTCTAGTATTTCTGGCGACGTTGAAGGTTGCTCCTAGCTTGTCTAAATTATCTACTCCTCCTTTAGTATGGTTGAAGAATGTAATTTTCTTTGGCTTTGTAGCTTCTTCTGTAGATTTATCAATGCTGTCATGGTGGTGAAGACTAGGTATAAGAATGATTTTTTGGTGTATACGATACTATTGTATTATTCTTCTGAAATCCAAACACAGATGAATGTACAGATCGAAGTCTTGTATTTATAGACTCGAGTGATAACTCCCTCTTATTTTTCTTGGTGGTGCCAACATAGGTTATTTTGTGATCATCAAATAATTAGTTCACAAGATTTATGCTTGTAAAACAATTATCGCATGTTGAATTTATATTTGTTCTAGATATTGGCTCTTTCAATCTTAAAACTAGGTTGCAGGGATCGTTATTTCTTTTGTATGGGCCTTCTGGCTGTTGCTCAACATAAATCTCTAGATTTAAGGCATATGATGTCGCTGAATCCACTAATGCAAAGATTTTAATTCCATAGCAATTAGGTTTGCTCGGAATGTATTGGATAAATGAACACCTACCTCTAGACTCCTCCAATTTTTCATCTACTGTTGTATCTACGATTGTAGAAATACGATGGTTCGTGTTTTCTACTATGTTGTTCGGTATTTCTTCAGTAAAAAAGAAACGAACATTCCAATTGCAGTTTTTTCCTTCTTTGCATATTCTTTCACACCTGGCAAAGGAACTAATAATATTTTCGCTTCTGGTTTTCACTGTTTTAGTAGAGCAATGCTTCCTCTAACGAGTGCCATCTTTGCAAAAAGTGTAGGTACTCTTGAAATATTCCTTTTGCGGCTATCATCTTCATCGTTCTGATTATCACTGTCACATTCTTGCTCCAATTCGCTATCAGTATCTTGTGATTCTATCACTTGCTGTTCAGAGGCAATTTCATTTTCTGCGTCAT